>VZRV01000209.1:128648-203112 GCA_013398115.1 Falcunculus frontatus
GGGGGGGTGGGTGGGGACGTGGCGTGTCCCCACGGTCGCTGCCCTCCGGTGGGTAACGGGGGCTGTAGGGTGTCGTGGATGGGTGGAAGTGGGCAGAGGGTTGAACGGAGAGGCTTGGGGTCACTGGGAAAAAAGAGAAACCGTTCGCGGGCTCGCCCGGGTCGTGTTCCTTCGGAAAATAAATGCCGTGAAATACAGAATAAACACAGGAGCACGGGAAGGCTGGAGCGCTGGGACCAAGGGGTCGGTCTGCCCCGTCTCCAGCTGCAGCCGAAGAAGATACTGGCAAAAGAACGGTGTGAGGAAGAGGGTGAGCTCACAGCGAGCCTTCCTCTCCAGCACCTTCCCTGTCTCCCACCCAGAGGTGAAGGGTCTGAACAGTGAGGCCAAGGCAGTAACACATTAACTTTTCTCAAAAGCAAGGTCTAGTACCACAAAGGCATTCATCCTGGCAGGTATTTCCGCTTTCAGGATCTGATCTGTGCTACATTTTTCATCCTCAATTAATTCCCAGTGCCCTGCACCTCCGCTGCTCTCCAGCCTTCAAAGCAGTCAGTTGCCTCTGTGAATCGTATGCCCTGTTGGCTCCTTAGAAATGCTGAGAAATTCAATGACTGAAAAATCAAAAGGGTTGTCTAATACAACAGCACCCTCTTCCAAACACACTGACATTGTAATGTTTAAACAGCTGCATTGTACCGTGCAAAAGCTCTGTCAAGCTGCAGAGCAGCCAGCATGATCTAAACCTTTAGAAAGAGAGGATAAATAATTCTGATTTCCGCCCCATGAGCATGTGAATTGTCCAGGCCCCTTCCATCTAATAATCCTAATTGACTGTGAAGGGAAATAACCTGGAAAAGTTTTGGTTTCTCTGAGAGAGAAAGAAAAAAAAAGTCACAAATGCCTGAACATCTGGAGATGACTGTAAACACAGACAACTCTGAATCAAAAATATGGCTTAGTCTGTTCAGTAGGTGAAGAGTGAAATCAACACTGATATCCACAATGCAGCTGCCTGTTGTACATACTTTCCTTAGTGGCTGCAGCCAGAGTTCACAGAACTGACGTGAAATTTACAAGGTAATAACCATTTTAACAGTTCTTTGCTGTAGCAGTATCCTACTGCTCAGCAAGGGGCAAAGGCAGCCAGTTCTTCTTCAGCAACCAGTTCGGAGTGATGCAGTTTCTCTCATTTTCTCTCTTTAAGAAGGAGGAGGGAGTGGGAGCATTGGGCACCACGGGTCAGGTTCTGCTGCACTCTTGGTTTCCTGCCCCACGTCCCTGTTAAACAAAGGTTCAGGATGATGCTGTTTGAGTCAGACCTGTAAAAGCTGTGTGCGATGTAACGCAACCTGAACACGAGGTTAAAACTTGAGCTCTGTGTTCCTGCTGTAGAAGGGCCTCTGCCAACGCTCAGTGATGCCACTCTGAGTTCTGCTCCTGACTTTCATGGGTGTTAAATCAGGCAGGATGAGGGGAAGTGAGAATCCATCTCCCCATTAGCCCCAGGTGGGAGAAGGCTCCTGGTGCAGGGAGGAATCTGGGGCCTCTCCCCCTTCTGTAGTGCTTTGCCTTTCCAAGTTGGCACATTTTGAAGCCCTGTTTCTTGATGTGTGTTGCAAACTGTAACATTATTTCCTTCTCCTCAACTTTGGGTTGTTGTTGTATTGTTCTTTTTTTTCTTTTTTTTTTTTGGTGGTAGGCAAAATGAAGATCATCATGAAGAATTTTTGCCAACTGGAGAAACCTCCATAGACTCCTACCCAAACTGGTTAAAATTCCACATTGGCATTAATCGGTACGAGCTGTATTCCAGACATAATCCTGCAATCGAGGCTTTACTACAAGACCTTGTCTCCCAAAAGATAACCAGTGTTGGTATGTTTGGATATATGTTATTTTTTTATCATTATTTGCTCCTTATTCAGGATCTCACTGCTGTTTGAGTATTAATATTTTGCATGGCTTCTCTCCAGCATCCCTACAACATTGCTTTCCAACTTCCCTGCTCATTTTCCCTGCTAAACATAAAGAGATATTGCCAGCTCTCTATTACCTGAATAATTGCCAAGTCTGCCAGCAAGGCAAACCCCATTCATGTCACAGATCTTTTCATCACAATCAGGCTGAAAGTGCCCTATTTAAAATAAATACGCAGACAAAAAAAAAAATAGGGATGGGAGAAAGCAGACAGCATCCTGCACGAGCTAGATTTGTATTATTGGCTGATTATTATTTCAAAGGCTGTGCCTGGCAGCTCTGGCCTTGCCAAGGAAGCAGAGGCTGCCCTGCAGCAGTGGCTGCGGGAGCATCCGGCATCGAGGGCTCTGCGGCTGCAGGAGCTGCAGCTTCCCCAGGCATGGCAGGGAGCTCCAGGCAAGCCAGCCTCCTGCTGAGCAGAGTTCAGCTCTGTTTACTCTGCTTGCAAATCCACAACAGAGATGTGCCCACGTCAAGCTTAGGCTCTGGTTAAACAAGGTGACACCGTTCAGGGGCTTTTCTCCGGGGTTGTTTAATGGCAGCGTGTGTCTTCTTGAATTTAGCTGCGTAGCTGCACGGGGAAAAATATGGCACAACCTTAGATGAAAGCCCTGGGATACTAAACAAGTGCACACCCCGTGGTTTCCAGAGGTAGGGAGTTGCAGCACAGGCAGCGGTTTCCATCCGCCAGGCAGAAAATGGAGTTACTTGTGCTGACCACAAAGTTGCAAAGTCCCTTTCAGAGGGATGAAATAGCAGGAGCTCTGTGAAAGTGCTGATGGTGTGTTGGCACTGTGGGATGAGGTCAGCAGGTCTTTAACCCTGCAAGGCAGAAAATCCCCTGGCTTCAGCAGGAAATGGCCTGGCCAAGAATAGCTCAAGCAGCCCTAAGGTTTACATTTTCCATTGTGTGAATCACGGCGGCTGCTGAGCAGGAATAAAGGAGATCCTTGGTCATCAGGAGTGGGCTGATTTAGCTGGTTGGGATGGAGTAGGTGTAAAATGCAGGATGCCACAGGAGACCTTCAGCTCAGTGAGTCTTGCTGTGTGTTGGCTGTGCTCAGCACACTGCCCTGCTGGGGCAGCACTTGGAGTACAGCAGTTTGTGGTACCCAGGTGCCATCCCACTTGTTGGATTCAGGGATCCAGTGACCATGTAGCTCAGGAAAGATGACAAACATGGGCTTATTTATTAACCTGTGATGAGTTTTCTGTCCCCAAAAGTCTGGATTGGAGCAATTCCTTAAGGGGGTCATGTTTGACCATTAAGCCATGTGTTTTCCCTTGCCCAGCTCAGAGGTGACACTGCAGGTAGCAGCAGACTGTGCCCATGCTCCTCTGGTCTGCACTGGAGGGTGACGAGGGCACTGTATGGACACAGCCTGGGTGATTTTCTCCCTGGCACAGCCCTCACCTTCCCTGACCTCACCCCTCAATACCCACCAATTTTTGGAATATGAGTGGCACGTGCCAATGGGGGATTGAGCCAGCATTTTGTAACACGTGTGTGTGAATGCTGCTCCTTGGGTACACCCACTGAGGAGGGACAGATGCAGTCTGTGCCCATCCCTGTCCCTGCAGAGAACAGCAGTGCCCAGGCAGTGGCCAGGCTGTCCCCAGAGGGCCAGAGGTGATGCCCAACCGAGCCAACTCCTGGCCCATCTCTTGAGGTTTGCACAAAGTGGCTGTAGCAGTTTGTGCCACATGGCTGCTGAGTATTGACCTCCACTCACCTCCCCAGCACTCTGGAGCTCAGCTGTGTGCTCTGTGTGTCTGCAGCAAACTCAGCAGTGCTCAAGCCATGAGGTCTGTCCCTTTCTGCAGAGCAGGAGGTGGCTGAGGTGGATTAGGGACACAGAAGGTGGTGGGAGAAAGAGGGAGGTAGGAGCAAGAAAGAGTAGGTTAGTGCTCACTCTTCACTTGATCTTCTGGGCTTGGTGTTCACCTGTGCTTCTGGGCATGTGGCTTCACCTCTCTCTGCTTCAGTTGAGAGCAGCAAAAAATTATTATCATAAAAAATGGGAGTGAAATCCTGACCTTGGTGACATCAGTGGAAGTTTTTGCCACTTACTTCCCTGGGGCCATGATTTCACCTAATGTGTCATACAGATGTATCATGGGGTTTCCATTAGTTCTGATTTTGATAGAGCTTTCAGATCAACAGGGGGAAAGGGCCATGGGACCACAGAGGAAGATTTATGGTTGCCATTAGCGATTCCCTTTGGGATTGTCTCTGTTAATGTTTGAACAAGGCTCTTAAGGGCATGGTAGGGCCTCTTACGCCTCTAACAAAAACACAGAGCCATGGTTTCTAGCAATGAATCAGGATAATTTCCATAAATTAAACCATGAGGTGTATTTGGTATTGTTGTTGGCCGCTATGGGAACTGACAGGGAATGATTCCTACACATAAATCCCAGTCTAAAATCAAGTATATGGAAATGGAAGGGGACTTTTGCCAATATAGAGGTGCCAGGATCTGAATTCTGGTGGTAGCATTCACTGCCTGGCCCTGTGGGGATTCAAGAGCTTTGTCGGCTTGCAAAGAGAAAAAGAGCATATTGCTAATATACTTTTTAAAATTATTTTTTGCACAATGCAGCATCTCTTATTTTATGTTGCAAATTCTTCGGATGTTTAAAAATACATGCTTTAAAGTAATTCCTGCCAGTTTCCAGCTTTACTGCAGAGCAGCAGAGGGATTCAAAAGCATGTAAGCTGATTAATAAAGAGTAATATATTTGACCAAAGGACATTTATAGGGCTGTTACATTCTTTGCATATTCCTGCTTATCTTCTAATTAGCCTTGGTTTTTTACATTATGGTAAATTTTTGCTGGGTTGTGGGGTTTTTTTTCTTTTTAAGGCAGCTGGCAAAATGTCAGGTTAGGAGTGTTAAATAAATTGCAACCTTGATAATGCCTGGTCTTCAGCATTCTTTTAGCAAGCAGGACAATTAAATATACAGGGTTACATGCATTAGGTGAAATGGGATATGGCTTTATCCAGTTTCTTCCCAGTATTCAGATTTACTTTGGCTCTAATAGAATTAGATGATTTGCCTGATACCGACAGTAATTAGATCCAAACTGCAGCAAAACAGCATTCTTGGCCTCACTGTGATTTCTCTGCTCACCCTGCATTATTTTTGGGAAAAGGGGGGACCAGACTGATCCCCCACATCTGCCAGAGCCGCTCACACGACTCTGTAATGTGCAGCCGTATTTTAAAATGAAAACGGTGACAGAAGCAATTCCCAAGAGCAGGGAGCACCAAGGTGACATTTTCTTGATGTTAAAGTTTAAATGGAACAAATCCATGGATGGGAAGGAGCATCCCATCCAGCTCCCACAGTGACACCTAGAGCTGGCCTGGAAAAGGACAGGGTTACCAAGGCTCAGGCTGAGGATGTTTCTGTGCCCTGCATCTACATATAGATCTATATTTCCTATTCATTTTGTTCAACATAAAGGGATAGCTCTTAATTTGATTTAGTTCACTGAAAATTTCCTCTTGCCATAAATAGGAGCCTAGAGAGAATTGTTTCTCCACTGAGCGCTGAAGCCTGGTTTTCAGAAGCACATGCACAGGCAATTGCACATTTCCTTTGCCTTTCATAGCTGTTTATTGCATGCATAAATAACCATAGTTAGCTATTTTCATGCATATTTACAAGATGTCTGTGCATAATTGTGGCAGCAGAAGCAGCAGTTCAACACCAGCTCTGGCATGGTGCATTGGAGGGGCAGCGTGGGCTTGGTCCTGCTGTCCAGAGGAGATTCCCTATAAGCAGAATAGGCCTTTGTAACTCCTCTGAGTAGCTGGGATTTTTTTTTTTTTTTTTTGATTCTTTAAGATCTCTGGTTGTAAAGGTTTGGAAACATTACCTGACTGAGGTAATTTGTGAATCTGTGATGCCTTCGGTTTGTACAGGGAGTAATTAGAAAGCAGGTGTGTGAGATTATTCACGCTGGGAAAAAAAGCTGCAGTTACCTGAGGTGGACTCTGCTTCAAGGCTGGGAAAGAAAAGAGAAAAGGAAAAGACAAGGCACTAAAAATTGAACATAAATTCTGGTTCTAAAGAAAATTGTGAAAATCTCATCCGAAGGAAAGGAAGAAGTGCTTTTGAGAGCTTGTGAAAAATGAAATGTAGCACCTTTGATTTACTGTCTAAGAAAACAATGAATCTGCCAAGAGTCAACAGTCTGATTTAATGTACAATTCCAGATGAAAGGAGGGGACTTAAAATGTAGAGCAAAGCCTAAGAATAATTTCTCATATCTCTTCCCCTACAGAAGTCTTTACTTTCTTGACTAAACCAAGAAAGTCCTTTGAAAAAAAAAAATAGCAGAATTGGCTGAACAAGGACAAACTAAGAGATTATGAGGGCTTGAATTTATTTTGAAATATGTTCTTTACAGCTTGTAGAGGGCCATGTCTCTAGCCCGGGGCAGAGCATTACTTGTTAAAGCCAATCAACATGTTTATGTTAGATTTTAGCTTGATCTATAAATAGGAATCCAAAATGGATCTGAGCATCCTCTGTTTCAGATGTTAACTGCATCCCAGGCTGTGACTGTATCTCACTTCTCAGGCATTAGCACTGCATAATTAAATACATTTTAAAATGTTTCTTGGATTCTGACCAAAAGAATCAGAAAAAGTTCAAAGATCCTGTTGGGACTCTCTCTCTCTCTCTCCATCAGAAAACAATATGGTTTAGACAGGCTGGTAGGATCAGGGCTATCATGGGGCACAACAGAGGAGCTGGAAAGCCAGACCAATTGGAATTCCAAATCCCTTTGGGTCAAAACCCTCTGGGCAGCGTTGTCAGTACCAGGCAGCAGCCAGGAACTCCGTAGCATACAGACTGAAAAGATGACTGAGAGATGATAGCTGGGTTATCTTTTGTGCTGGATGGGGTCTGTGGCTCAGGGAGGGAATTCAGGGCTTGTGTTGGAGAGGTGACAGGGTGGGCAAGTAGCAGACATGGCATGTAGCCATGAGAGCAGGCTCACAGATGTAAATGGAGTGGGGATTTTTGCAGGCTTGATCCAAAGTCTGTCAGAGAAAACAGAAGGAATCCCACCAATTTCACTAATCTTTGGACAGGACTGTAATCCCAAACATTCAAGCAAAAAGATATCTCAGGGAATTTTTTTGCAAAGCCTCCTGAAGTTAGGAAGATTTCTGATCACACTCTAGAGCCCTTACACTGGGTTAACAGGAAAGGTTAATGCTGCTTTCCATTTCCTTCTACTTCGGAGGGAAGAGAGAAGCTTTGAATTGCCTGAAGATGAAGAGTAATGATGGCATTGGGATTTGTTTTTAGCAGTGTGCCAGTACACCCAGGAGCTGTGTGAGACTTGATTTGAAGTACCTGCTGTGAGCTAGCAGCTTTATAAAGCCTTTACAGAGCTGTTTGTGACCTGTGGTGTTACAGTATATTAAAATACTTCAAAAAAAATAAAAGGCGAATTTAGAGTGTGACTCGTGGCTCCTTTGGAGTCAGCACAGCCTTGTGTTGCAAGGCTTTTGTAAAAACCCCTGAACCTGCTGATCACAGATGGGACAGAGTGTGGTGGTGTAGCATCCTCCACTCCTTGGAAAATTGGATGTGCTGCTTCTGGGTGTTCTACGTTTTTCAGGAATGGGCCTGTGGGCAGCAGATGAAGGCATAAGGATGTCTCCAGATGAGCAAACAATGTTTGTTTGGGACAAACCCCTGGAAGATAACAGGCCATAACAGCCAGAGGGACATGTTTAGCTGAGGCTGAGCAGGAAAGGGAGCTCCTGGAGGAATACAGCTCAGAAAATGAGAGGGAAGCCAGTGTGCAGATGTGATGCTAAGTTAGGGCAGGGGAAGTGATCTGACCTAGAGTGAATCATCTCCAGTGAGATCTGCTCTTCTCTGGCATTGCCACCCCCAAAATTCAGGCACCCTGGACTGCTCCAAGGCTGCTTCGTTTGCAGGTACAGCAAGGGTCCTGTCGAGCTCAGAAGAACAGTCCAAGCAGAGTTTCCATCTCTGCAGGGATTGCAATGCTGGGCTCTAACCAGCCTGGATTTGGAGGGTGGCCTTGCATCACCCCCAGCCTGGCCAGCACATCAGTGGCACTGCAAGAGCAGACAAAGTGGGAATAGCTGCACGTGAGGCTGGATGATGGGGGGAAGCCAAGCTGGAGCTCTGGCAGGGGTTGTTTTCCATGATCCATGTGGGTTGCAGCTTGCCCTGACATAAAGCACGATGGGACACAATTCCCACCCACGTCCCCCTCTGGTTTTCAGAGTTCCAAAGTTTGCTCCCAGCAGCAGTGGAGGAACAACTTGTGCCAGCAAAACTTGTGTTGGGTTGAGGCTACTGGTGCAACCAATTAGGGAAAGACAATAAGATGGATCTAAAAAGAGGAGGGAGATGCTTTTGTCTTACTTCAGCTCAGCTCCTTCTGACAGGAAACCAGGCTTTTGTGTCTCATGGAAGAATTATTCTGAAATGTTAATCTTCTTCATACATTTTCCTGCTTAGTGATGACATCCTCGCTGTTGAGTTTGGCTGCTAACAAAATCATTATCTGTCGAGTGGCTTCGATTTGCTGAGAAACCAGTGCTTTTAGTATCTGAAACGCTGTACTGAGAGAAGGGCGTGCTGGAACATCGTTTTTTTAATTCTTCTTTGTGCTGCTGTGATGGCAGGGGTATAGATTAGTGGATCTTTAAGGTCCCTCCCAAGCCAGAGCATTCTGTGATTCCATGTTGCTTTGAAATGCCACACCTGTGGTGGTGGCTGGGCAGGGAAGGTGGTGGGGACTGCCCTGTGCATGGCCCTGTGGGCACGGGGCAAGGGCAGCTCCAGCTGCCCAGCCTAACCAGGGCTGTTTCCAGAGTGCACAGATGGTCCCAGGGCTCCACATGCAGGGTTTGGACTGGAAGGTTTCTGCTTTTTATAGTCCTCAGGCTGTGAGCTGGGCATGAAAAACCCTTGTGCTCCTCCTGCCTTCAGGTGCAGATCAACTGACCTGTCCTGCACAGGAGAGGGAGTTTAATCCAGGAAAGCCCTGTGCTTCTGCTTTACCTGGTCAGTGCAAATTGCTTAATGCCCTTTAATTTCTAATTATTTATTTGTTCCTTCGGGATGAAGTGGAAAGGCAAGAGAAGGCTGGGATCAGCAAAACAGCAGGGCAGGAGGGATTTTATTCTAGGAGAAGTATAATTACACTGACCAGATTTGCATAGCATTTTGTTGCAAAAATATAGATTACAAGTGCTGAAAGAGAGCTGATGACCTATCAGTGATAAGGCACAGAGATGAGTAATTAAAAAGATGAGCAGCTAATGGCACTGGTTAGAGAAAAAACATGTACAAGCTATATAGGTGGAACAAGGGCAGCTCTCAGCCAGAATTTACAAAGCAAGATAACCTGACATTTATGTAGTTCTCCAGTTGTCATGGGTTTTGTCAGAACTGCAGAGAAAGGGATTGATTATCTGATGATTCGTAGAAAGCATCTTTAAAAGACTGACTCATCCACACAGCTCTGCTGGCCATGGCCTGCCTTCCCAACAGAGAGGTGCATTTAGGAGTCAGGCTACAGGTAATTTCATTTATTAGGACACTTCTGATTGAGGCAGTAGAAAAGCAGCTGTTTTTTGAAGCATAAGTTTATTTTTTTAAGTAGTGTTATCATCAAGTAAAATGCATTTTTATGAATTCTTACATGTAGTTTAATTCTTACATATATCGTTTAAAAAATCATCCTAATTTTAGAAACACTATAATCTGGCTGTTTGTGTGACATTGTCCAAGTTTTTCGGAATGGTGTGAATGAGTATCAGTCCTTAATTCCCATTAGCTCCTGGTTGGGAGGTGAGCAAAGCCACTGTCCTTGCCCTGTCCTCTCCTGCTCTCCCAGCCAGGCCAGGCTGCTCTGCACAGCTCTGTTCTCATGTATGAACCACCTTGGGATGCCTTGGAGTTACTGGCTGGGCTTGGATACACATCCACTGTGCATAGAGGAGGTGAATTTACATATCTCTGCTGCTCAGAAACAGTTATTAAAATTGCAGCAGAGATCAGCGATTGCTACAGTATCTGCTCATACTTTTAATTAAGGAGCTGTCTGCTGTGCACTGGGCTGTACATCCCAGCTGCAGTTGTGTTTGAAAGCACCCCTATCTCCTTTCCCAATGTGAGTCCCTTGTTAAAAGGGACTCCAAAAGCAACAGGAGATGGAGGAAACAAGACTCCAATGGTCTGCTCCTATAGGTGCTGTTCATCTGGGGTGCTTACGGAGCCCATGGTGGCCAGAAGAAGGCAAAAAAGTGTCAGGAAATAAAATGCACGTTTTGTCCTGGTCAGCAGCTCAAAGCCTCCCCTGTACTCTGCTGGATAATCTGTTGTCCAGGTGGGATCACCCTGCTTGATGTTCTGATACCATGGTGCTGAACTGATACAGAGAAAAACAGATATGATTTGGTTTCAAGGAATCTGAGTGTAAGTAGAGCCACATGTCTCATTTTAAAGCTGTTTTGTGTTTTTCCCCTCACAGCAATGAAATCAGGAGGCACCCAGCTGAAGCTGATCATGACATTCCAGAATTATGGACAAGCATTGTTTAAACCAATGAAGTAAGTCAAAAAAGTCTGTGATTTCAAGTGGAACTGTGGTGGAATACCCACTTTCTAAGCTGTTTAAAGTTTGCTGTAGGATCTCCCAAGGTTACTGTGTCTGGCTCCTGAGCCTTGCTGCTGAACCTTCAGGGTCTGTTGATACCTTGTCCTGCTAGACTGGTCCTTGGAAGAGATGCTGAGGAGGCTTCAGAGACATTACAGTCTTCTCAGGAATGCTATTCACTCTGATCTCTGTGAAATCTCCCATCATAAATACAGGATGTTTTCAGCATTTTTATCTTATGTAAACTTATTCCACAGGTCTGAGCCTTATCTAGTGTCAGTGCTCCTCTGGATCATGGCCAGACAAGAGAGATGATTCAGAACAGTTTTGGGAAGAGCTAAAGTGTATTTGTCTGATAAATCAGAATTTAATCAGTTGATTTATTGTTGTTTGTATTGAAGAGTTGTATTAGTCATTTGGCTGGGGCTATGCTGAGTCTGTGAAAATGAGTTTATCCAAGAGTGGTGCTGCAAGGTAATGACTCTGGAGAGAAAGGGAAGGACTAGGATTATGCAGCTTTAATTTGTGCCTGCCTGGATCATGTAGAGATGAGAGAAGTTATTCAGATACAAAACAGACTCCTGGATCCTGACCTGTATGTTTGTGTTGTAAGAAGGAAAATGACTCTGTGCTCATTGCAGAGGGTTTAGCAAAGACACTCGGGGCTGCAAAATGTTTAATGGAGCTACTCAGGATCTGTGTCAAGGGTACCACTGGAATAACAAATTCATTTCCTTCTTTTGTTCCTGCTGTAGGGAAGTTCAGTTAATTTCCTCTAAGATGGTCCATAGAAGACTAAAGCAGCTGAGGATGAGTGGTTTGGAATATCTGTTGGCAGTGTGTTAGAGCTGCAGTGGGGAGCACAGCTCAGGGGGGAAGCTGCAGCCTGGAGTCTGAGAGATTCCCTGTTTCACTACAGATTTTGCTATAGATTGACTTCAGACAAGTACAGATTTGACTTGATTTTATCTGACTGCCAGAAGGGCCAAAAAATTGGTCTGACCTTCCTTTAACCCAAGTTTTGAGCAGGAACCCTGCCTATGTGCCTCTGTCCTGGGAATCACAAGAAAATCCTGTGAACTTCCAGAGAGCACATGGCATTTGTGCAAAGGCACATGTGTCACTTCCCAAACTGCACACAAATTTCTCCACGTTTCTAGTGGATCACTGGCTGCCTGGGAGAGGCTGGAGGAAGCATGGACAATACTGGCAACTCAGAGGGAAGGTGGTAGCAGAGAGCATCTCCTCCAGCACCTGCCCTTCCTCTCCCTGCATGTTTAGATCACCAGTGTGTGAGCCCATCCCCTTTATCTGCAGGTTTGATGCATATAGGCACAATTCCTAATCGTGGCTTGTCCCACATGCAACGTCAAGAACCAGGGGGATTCAGGCAGCCTTTGAGTATTTGGCAGAGTCCTGGTTGTGCTGCTGGCTTTTCATAGATTTTCCCAGATTTTTTCCTTCTCTGTTTCCTCAGATGCAGATAATCTCAGTCTTTATCATTGGTATGACATTGTAATTCTGGGAATGCTAATGAGGTCAGATCAAAATACTGCACAATGCACAGCCTCAGCAAGATGATGGATGACAACAGAGGTGTAGCCACGTTCCTGTGTAGAAGCAATTACCACCCCCTGCTAGAACAATAACAGAGAATGACGATGTCTTAATCATTCCCTTGATTCGAGGGGCAGCAACACCCTGTTTGCTCACTGCTCTTTGCACTGCATAAACCCCTGCAAGAAGCATTCAGCAGCTGCTTTTTCAGGCAGCACACCTTCCAGGAGCAGCACTGCTGCAGTTGTGCTGAACACATTAGTGATTTGGAATCAGGGTGTTTGCAAGCATTTGTCTTCACTCTGATAACAGGGAGCAGGGAGCCAGATGCTCTGCTAGCATAAATCTTCCTAGCTCCTTTGGCATCTGGTCCCACTGGCCTCTTTCTCCACCTTATGGACTGTGGTTGATGAAGTTCTTGGAGAGGTTTGCAGCCATCAATTCTTTATGCAGAAATAAGCAGCTTAGAATGAAATTTTAAAAATAAAAATAAAAAGCAGGCTTTAAATCTGTGAGACTTCTGCCTGTAGGATCTTCTTCAGGTCGTAGACAACTTCCACACTGTTTCTGATGCTCCCTCTTTTTTACATGGTACCCTTTTTATCCAGACTTCACCAAGCTGGATGTTCCTTCCCAGGACAGGAGGCTGTAGGTAGCTCAGAGACATTTCTGCTCATCAGGACTGGCAGACAATCTAAGTAGTTTAATTTGAGAGCCATAAAATGTCATCCTGGTGGCTACCTCTGAGAGGAGCTCATTGGAGGAAGCCCTTGGTGGGCAGTCAGGTTGTCTCCACCTGGTGCATCTTACGTGTTTCAGTTGTTTCTGTGTTATCAGCTCCGTGGCTTTTAAAGCAGCAGAAATTACACTTTTTTTTCCCTCATGAGTTGATAAGCCTCTTCAGACAAGCAACCTCCTTCCTGAACCCCAGGTAACACGACTATTATATGGAGCTGAGTGTAGGATTTCAGGCCTGATCCCAAGGAATATTGATAATCCAGAGTTTCCCATCCTGTCTGAGATCTCGAGTACTGAAAGCTGCATGATGTGAGGGACACAGAGGGTATTATGTAGACATGAGGCCAGTCCCAGTCTCTGCTTGGATTTGATTCACTGGAATTGTTTGGAAAGCTGTTTTTGCTACACGTAGCTGTACTCAGTGTCTTCCAAAGTGAATTAATACCTGTTTGAGTGGGGTTGCAGCAGATAGAGGAGACCATGCCAGCCCTTCCCTGACACAGCTGGGCATCTACTCATGGGAGAGGAGCTCTCCAGACCTTTGGCACTGACTTCTGCAGGGCAGCCACAGCAAAATGTGCTCCCTGGAAAACTGCTGAACACACTGCACAGCTCATCTGACTGGCTCTGCCCTTTCCCAGCCTCCCAATTCCTCGCTGAATTTATCCAGGGAGCAAGCCAGCTGTAGGAAGACCCAGGCAGAATTTGGAAATGGGGAAACGAGAATTAGCCTTTGGCATCTTTTGTGCTCTGTGTTTGACATTAACTGACAGCTCTTCATCTGGTCATTGATTCAGCTAGTGGAGGAGGGAAGTGTAGCAGTCAGGGAAATGTGATAGCAGTAAATAAAGCCTGATCAGCCGCAATTATTTTATTTATCCGTGGCTCTGCATCTTCATTTCTGAAATAATTGCCCATAAAGTATTGCAGAGGAAGCCAAATCTATTTATAAATCCTATGGCCCAGTGTAGATTCCTTTACTAATTCCAAACGCATGATAGAAAAAGCACGTATTTGCTAAAACTCCAGGGAAGATTTAATGTATTTGCAATGTATCTTACAGTTAATGTGTACTTTTATTTAGCTCATAATGGTTCAGTCATACAAAATTATTACCACATGGGACAGGAAAAAAATAGCAACCTCCCCTCCTCCCATGATTAGTGTATCTAACTGTAATGGTATTGTACATACAGCGTAATAAAATTTATTTACATGATTGCTGATATCTGCAGTTGCAGCTTTCTGTGTGACTTATCGGGTAGGGATGGGTAGAGCCATAAATGTCAAAAGAGTTTTGGCTCATTTGTCCAAAAGGAGCATTTGTAGCTTTGTAGTTTTATTTGGTTTCCCTTTGTTTCTGCTGGCTCGTGGAGTTAAATAGCTGGCTCAGCCACAAAACCAACACGTTATTTTTTTCCTCCCAAGGCTTTATTCTTGAAGAGGGAAATTCTGCTCCAGCAGAGCCAGCGTTAGGATTCCTATTGCACACACTGGTGCCAGGATTTTGAGAGAGGTTTTTACAGTTCCTTACGGAAAAGCCAAATAGGATCAGATAGAAAATGATACCTTGTTATTGGAGTTGTGAGAAAAGTGTCCTGTGGTCTGTGTTTAGGAATGACATCTCTCATTCCCGTTTTTATAGACTGCATTGTACAAACGTGTGCAAGGGGTATTCATTATAAAGTCTTTGAGGCTTATCTGTTCCATTCTAAGAAATACTACTGTATCTAGTGAACTCACTTTTGACTGAACAGATAAAAGCCAGTTCTGTTCCAACTTTAGATTTTACTTGATATTTTTAACATCTTCTTTTCTTCGGATATTACAAGTCACAGTACAGGATTAGCGAGAGCCACATGACTGTTTCTTCCAGTAGAAGAAGTTTGCAGTTAAAGTCTTTATTAGAGTACAGCCAATTAGTATCAGGGTGATACCAGGCCAGAAGAGGCTTTTGGGGTTGTGAAATCCAGTCTCCTTGGATCATGAGCATTCATTAACTGATCAAACGCTGCTGACCATGTTATTTATAACTTTGTCCCTCCCTATCCCTCCTGAAACTTGCTGCTGTGGAAATGATGCTGCCCATGGGAGCATCTCCATGTTCCTGCAGCCTTCAGAGCCCTGACCCATCCCAGTGCCAGCCACAAAACAGGCTGGTAGTCACAGTCTGGGGCAAACTGCTTCTCTGCAGGAATGAAACAAGCACACCCATCTTTCGGTTTCTGTAATGTTCCTGTGGCTGTCTTGTGGCTCAAAGACACAGGTGCTGTTAGCTGGGCTGAAGTCAAGCTGCCAGGGTCATAGGAAAGCTAATAGTGGCCCTCAGGGATGTGGATGTGACACCTGGGGATGTGGTTTAGGGGTCAACACCATGTGCTGGGTGTTGAGTTGGGAGCTGGGCTTCGCAGTGCCGTGTTAGTGGCTGGACTCAATGATCTTAGGGGTCTTTCCCAACTTATTTAAATGAGTATACGATTCTGTGATTTTTGTTTCAATTGGCAAAGCACAGCTCTTCACTGGCTTTTAGATGTCATAGTGACAAAGGATTAGCATCGTTCTTCAAGTTTCTCTTTGATTTGCTTTTAGGACTGTTCAGCAAATAATGCATCTTTTGATAGGGATATTAAACAGTCCAAACAATCCCCGTAATACGAACAACTGTTAATCACTTTCATTTCCTGCAGTTATACTCCCTTTCTGAAGTTGTGGCTGTTGTACCTGGGAAGTGCAGCCTCCAGGCTTGATTATCATATCAATTAGGGTGGTGTAATCCTTCTGCACTGGTAGCACTGCTTCCAAGTGAGAGGAGTTGAAATGAACTCCAGAATGGAGGCTGCTGAAAGATTGCTTTCCTTATTTCATTGCATCTCATGCTGTTTTGAGGAAATACGTTTTGCCAACCTGTTGCATGTGAGCTGGCAGGCATCCAGTATAAACAAACTGTTATAAGTCAACATAGCAATTAAATCAAATTGCAATGTTTTCTCTGAGCAGCTAGAGAAGTGAGATGTGCATCCAGTAGCTGCTCTGCTAGGAGCCTTCCAGGATTAGCACTGTGGCACTCTGGAATGGGCTATGTGAAACTGAGCAGTCGCTGGTCAAAGTACAGCCCAACCACTGAGGTTTGTCCCTCAGCTGAAGCAGTGTTACTGTGCCAGTCACTGGTTCTGTGCAAGGTGGGTTACTGGAGACCTAAGGTTGAATAAACTGGTTGGAAAGGTCGAAACTGGCAATCCCAGCATTCAGTTGATGTAGGAGTATTTTAAAATTGCAAGGAATGCTCTCATTATATCATGAAGAAGAAGTGTTTTCTTTGCTGTTGGAAGGAATAATCAGTAATCAGATATTCTATGGACCTCATCTATGAGATCTGGGGCTTTTTAGGGGCATTCAAATCCTTGCCAACCAAATCCCTGCTGAAATGTTTACCTGAATGAGGCTGATGGGCACATTTGATTGTACTTATATCAGGAATAAATCTGGAGTCACCTGGATGAATTATATCCTTTGATATTTAAAGTGCATGAGATCTGAATGTGGTCCTAAATAAGGACAGTGGAGGATGCTGTGTAGTATTTTAGCTCTTTAACTTTGGTATATTATGCATGAACTGTTTTTCTCTTTTATAACTAATCCTGTTCATCAGATCAGACTTCTTCAGTATTTCAGTGCAAATTGTGTTTCAGGACTCAGCAGTGCCTCTGGTCCAAATCTCATTTATGCAGATTGGAAAATTTGTAGTGACTTCAAGGGGAGCTGGATCAGGATTGAGGCTGACTGATGGCCCTGGACAGCAGTGAAATCCAGTCTCTGTCTGCCACTGTGCTCTGCATTTCCCCTTGCCACAGCTCAGCAACTGCTGGTTGGAATATTGATCAATCCCATCCAGCTCAGGAGCAATTTGTTCTCGAATTCTGCAAACATGTTTATGGAATGACCCCAGAGTCAAAGTCTGTCGTCCAGGTAGCTCAAAGGTTGTCCATTTGGATTAGGATCTGCAGGGATCTGTGACAGCAGATTTCACCGTGCCAGCAGCCAGGAAAGGGAAAACAAACCTCCTTCCCTCTCTGGGCAGCAGCTCTGTTGTGCTGTCCCAAGCCGAGCTGCCCTGGATTATCCTCTCCTGGAGCCAGGCAGGATCTGCTCTAAGCCAGGACTGGGCAATCTGAGTCCCAGTGGTGGGAGGGACCAGATCTTCCTCCAACAAACCAAGGCTGTTCTGCTGGATATCACCGTGTCCATGGGGTTCAGCTCCATCCCACTTGCCAGCACTGGGAAGCTGCCATCCACCACTGCTGCTGAATTATCCCCAAAATCCCTCTCTCCTGACTTCCCCATGGCATCTTCAGCTCCTGACAGAGAAGGCTTTGCTCTGCAGCTCACGGAAATGCCAACCCCACGATCTCTGTCAGGGGGGTTTTTTGCCCAGCCTTGTTTTGGTAGATGATAACAGGATGCTCAATATCTATTTTTGTTCTTGTCTTGCACTGACACAAATGGCCACAGGTACTGCCAGTACCTGCCCCTTGTCACTGTTTGAAGGCAGACCTGAGTCTGCAGTCACATTTTACAGTACAGAATTGTCTCTGCTTGATTAGCTGCCTTCTAGGTGCTTATAGAATCTTGCTAATTAGTCTTTGGGAACAAAGACATGCTGGTGTTTATTTTTTCTTTAAAAGCTGGTTATTGCAGCAGCTTTTTTTTTTTTTTTTTTTTTTTTTTTTTTTTACATTACCACAGTATATCAGGAAAGAACCATCTTCAGTGTCTGATTTTAATCAAGCCACTTCTTCACTCTAATTTCCTGCATACCAAGAAGCGCGGTCCTGTGGCTTTGTCTTTTAATCAGAGAGGCACTTTAGCTCCTCAGTTCCTTATTTCACACAGTTTACCATGTATCAATGGTGCAGAAAAGCAGCAAACATTACTGAGGGAAGAAGAGCTGGCATGAAATGCACAGTCCATAATTTACTGCTGAGTAACAGGGCTTGGCACACAAGGGACTGGTGGAGCACTGAGGTAAGATGTCCCAGTAAATCTGAGCAAAAAAACTGTGTCCACAATGTTTTCAGTGGGATATGCAGATACTGCTCCCCTGAAACATTCCATGGGAATTTGTCTCCGTTTCTCTGCAATTTATAATCCTTAAACTCGGCTCCAGAGACTGAAATTCAGGGAGGGGAAGATGATTTGTGCAAGACTTGTGGCGTAAACCACAGGCTGAGGCTGTTTTCTCTCTGGAGCAGCAGACACCGCTTTGTCCTGAAGATGAGTTGCACCATACTCATCTCGCCCCTTGGGAGGAGTTATTTTTGGATGTTTTATGGAGCTAAATTGCTCTTTCTCTGCCCCTGGTCTTTATCTCACACAGAGATAGCTCTGGAGATCACCACCGCTTTGGAGGAGGCCGATGGGGATTTGGCCACTTGTGCCAAGATTTGTTTGAAGTTTGTCAGCTCATTTAAGCCCTCAGCATCTCTACAGGTTTTTGAGTTTGCTGGCTATCCAAAGGGGCAGGAGATAAGCAGCAGTGAAATGGATCTGATGAAACAGCAAGTGTAGTACTGAGGACCTGTGTCCAGCTCCTCCAGGGGTCACCAGTTCAGGCAGCAGAGTCCCGTGGTCAGTGACAATGCAGAACTGGTGTGGCCTTTAGGACAGACCCACAGCCAAAGTAACAGTGTCTTGCAGGTCGAGACAGGAAGGTTTTGGCAAAGTTTAGGAGAGAGGGCACAGCACAAATCCAAATTACGCCCTTGGCATGGTGCTGTGGGTGACTCACTGCTGTAAACCAACAAAAAAAGTGCGTTTCAAATAGCCATAATAGCTGTTAATAACACAGATTTAGGGCACGCTGAAAATTTCTTGAGTTTTTATTTTTTTTTCCTTTTCAGTGTCTAGTTCAATAGTCTTAGTACTTTTCTTCTTAATTTCTAATTTTCCACCCTGCTGTAGTGTTGTGCATATGGGTAAATAAAAGTGAGAAAGCCTGAAAGACTCATTTGCATGTGAAGAAGTAGCAGAAACACAGAGTAAGTAGCATCTGCAAATGTGTGGGAGCTGGAGAGTAGCGGGGGGACAGCAAAACTGTTGTAAATAGAAGCAGCTTAAAGTGCAGGATTATGTGCTGTGGATAATAAAACACCCCAAGCCAGCACATAAGCCAGATACTGTTCTCAGCAGCAGCATCCAACTGATCCTGTTAGCACTTCAAGGCCCTTTTGTAAACCTTGCTAATTGCTAGTCCAAATTCTTCATGCCAGGGTGTTCACCTGGCCAGAGGACACATAATGCCATGGCTGGCCATGGAAACCTGTAATAGCAGAAATATTGCACGCAGACCTCAGCTACACACAGGCTGTATATGGATTTTAAACTGATTTTTGATTAGCTGGCAGCAAGCGCCAAAAGGAATGGAGATGTTAAATAAATCTCTATGTTTAATGGGAAATCTGGCAATAATTGGTATAATTTTCTTTGGTTTCCAGTATGACTGACTTGTATTTCGTCTATCTCATCATACGCATGACGGGAATTTTGACCCAGCATATTTTGTTTCCCTGTATTCTGTGCCTGTTTCCATCACCACGCTAGCATAACCCAGCCAAAATTTTCAAGCAAACCTCTTTTGCAGCTGATTCTTTAGGGGGTTTATTAAGCAGAAAAATCTGGTTCCCAGGGTATAAAACCCAGAGATTTCTCTGTTGCTGGACCGCTGGCTGCTCAGAGGCCAAGCAGGTGACTTATAGTGAGTGTCCTGACTGGCAGGAGTGTCAGCTATTGCACAGACGTGTGGAGGCTCTCTACAGAGAGCAGCCTGCCCTGGGACTCCTGCGAGGAGCTGGCAGCAGTCGGTGGGAGCAAAGGAGCCAAAGGGACTCTTTGTAGCAGCAGTTCCAGGCTTTATTCCCCAGCAGGGACCAGAAGAACAGGGAGGCCAAAGAGAGTGCCACAAAAAACACAGAGAAGGGGATGACAGCAGGTTTTATAGAGGGGGTGGAGAAGGGCGGTACAAGGGAACAAACCAATGGGGAAATGATGTGGGGTGACAGACAATCAATTAAAAGAGTTGTAGGGAGGGACAAATCCAAAAGGGAATACAACTGCACTGAACTTTCCAGAACTTAATCACGTAGGCAATTAGGGGAATGCATAAACATGAAGGGAAAAACCAATGGGCAACTAAGGAGCATAGAACTTTCTAGAACAGGGGGAAGTCCATCAACTAAGGAGACACCCAGTGGACTGTGGCCTAAATCTCAGTGCCACCCATGGCACTACCCTCTGATCCTCCCTCGGACCCGCTGTCCAAAGTGGGGAAATCTGCCCACTGGATGTCCTGGTTAATACACAGCCCAAAGGTGGCCTGGGCTACCACAGCATTTCTCAGCCTTTCATGTTGCAAGCCCAGGTTTTGTGTCAGGGCCCTGGGTGAGCCCCAGCCAGGAGGAGGGAGAGCAGTGCTGTAGTTCCAGCTCTGCCTTCTGGGCTGACGATGGCAGACAACTGACAGCAAAATCCTGGTTTTCTCCATAGGATTGAAACGTGGGGCTGGGGGTTGTTGGCAGCAGAAGGATGAGGTGCAGCAAGAAGGGCTTGTGCCAGCCCTGGAAAAGGTGGGGACAGCAGTTGTCCCTTCAGCTTGACCCAGTTGCCACCAGGAGGGCAGAGTCTGCTTTTCCCAGAGCCTCCCTAATTTTCCTGTACCCAGAGCCAGCTCAAATGTTTTTTGCATTCTCTCAGGTACAGGAGCTGGGTAACTGGGATTTTAGCCCAAAACATGCCCTTTCATGCTCTGCCTGACCTACTTGTCGCTGCCCGTGGGGAGCCGCGGGGGTTTCTGCTCCGCTTGTGCTTCGCTTCCAAGAGTCAGGCTTTTGTGCCCGATGGTATCATGGAGCCTTGAAGTTATCTTGGCATACCCTGGGTATTTTGGTACAGAAGCTGGTTTTTCTGTGCTTCAGTGGCACTCAGGGCACTGATGCTTTGCCTGAAGCGTGGCAGGGCTTTCATGCTGCAGTGTGGAGGGGCAGTGCCAGTCCGGGGCGAGCCGTGGCTCCGGGCACTGTGAGCACAGACAGGCCCTGCTCTGTTAGCAGTCAGCGAGAGGAGATGGATTTTGCAGCATATCCAGGCCACGTATTCAAGTCCAGGTTCTTTTGGCACCCGTGAAATTGTCTGACAACTTGTGAGTGGGCAGCGTGCCATGCGAGCAGATGGGCTGCCTGTCCTGGCAGCCAAGAGCCTGGGATGCTCAGCTGGCAGAGGGGAATGGGAGCAGAGCTCCTCGGTGCTGCTGTCCAAATGCCTGTCCCTCCTGAAGTTACCCTGGCAAGAGCAGGCACATGGGGTGTCTGGCATGGGCACGGGGTGTTTCACAGCAGAGATGATACCCCCACATTCTGCCCCAGGCTCCTGCTACTCCATCACTGAGGACGGGGGAGTTTCTGAGATGCTTTCAGCCCGAGCTCCCAACTGGGGACAGCTGGCACCTGCCACCATCCTGTGTCCTCCAGAGACTCACCTTGAAGGCAACAGCACAGCAATTATTTTTTTAACTACCTCTGCTAGGTGGTTTCCTGTGAGAGGCTGGCTCCTGCCAAAAGTGAATCCTGAGATAAAGGGATTAAAACATCCTCTTCGAGGCTTCAGAAATTGTCACAAGGACTTTCTCCAGGGAAGGCCTTAACGCTTATCACCCTGAGGGGCAGCTTTCCTCACACAGGCACGCACTGCATGATGATTGACACATCATTAATTAACTGTTGTTAATTAACCCCATAATCGGAAGGGATGGGGAAGGAATTCCTCGCAGGGCTGGATCCTGTCATTTCTTTGAACACACGAGTCCCCTGTTCTGCTGCATTCCCACACCCATCTGGCTTTGGGACTGAAGAAGCTCATAAAGAAGGCAGGACTAATGAACAGCCTTTTACAGGCCCCCCTCAACCACCTTCATTTCCTGGCAGCCAGGTTTGCAGGAGAGCAACTATTTGTATCTATTACTCGGAGTTCAGAGGAAAAAAAAAAAAATAAAGAATTGGTTCCCCTCCTTCCCTGCTGTGTCGAGTGTGATGCTGTGAAGGATAAAGGATCTGTCCCTGATATAACACAGGTTCCACATGTCCCATCCCTCCCATTAGGCTGGTCGTTCTACATAAGCCCAAAATTAGGACAGGAAACCAGTCCTGCCTGTCCTTGTTTACTCCATCGTGGTTCCCTCCCTCCCCACGGCTCTCCAAGCCCAGACTGTGCTGAAGGGCTGGGCTGCACCTACAACAGCAGCAGAAGGGACAGTTCTTCTCCTGCTGGCTTCAGCTGGGCTCTGCTGGTGTCCTTGAAGACTTTATTTTGCTCTCATCATCTGAGCCGGCCCATCTCTTGTGCCAGTTCTGCCTAGTGACCGCTAACGATCTCCTGTGTCAGGCAGCAGCATGATTATAGCTTTATTTCACTAATTTTGTCTGCATTTGCCTTTCAAGGAGCAACAATGCAGCAATTCTGTAGTCTAAATGTGGCCTAAGGACAGAAATTGCCCTGTTTGCCCACAAACACCAGATTCTTGGGGTGGTGCCAGTCTCAGCAAGACATCAGTGGTGCTGATAAGCCAATAGTCATAATCACTGATCAGTGCTTTGCTGATGTTTTGGCAAGGTTCTGTGTCCAATATTGTTGACCCTACACTTTTCCTATTATGTGCAGCATCCTTTGGCAGGAGAAGGGACTTCTCAGTGCTGAGAACAGTACCTGTGCTGCAGGAGGTGCCCAGACCCCCATTCAGCCTGGCGGGGCTGGCTCCTTTTATTTAGGGCTGTAACTCAGTGCTCATCCCTCCGATGCAATTCCAGGCCCAGCAGCATTAATCCTGCCATTTTGTGTCTCTGCAATTGGGAATGGCCTCCTGTTGCTGACATCTGAATCACATTTTTAACAACAATTTCCTTTGTTATACGAACTCATGCCAAAGCAAACACTGGTGTTGGAGGCTCACTATCTGGTTTAAATAAGACAGACTTTTAAATGGATGAGGACGATGAATAATTTTTATGTAGATTCTGGGTTTGTGTTGTTTACTTGCTTGTTTGTGAAGGATTTTGTTCTTTCTTTTCTTTATTTATTTTTTAATTTTCCCTGGCGATGGAAGCCTGTCACTCTTGCAGTAGGACAGTTTGGAAAAGCTCCCTGATCCCTCTTAGCTAATTGTGCTCTTATTATAGTATTGGATTCTCTCATCTTTCCCTTCCCCTAAAAAGTGTGTTGAATTGCCTGATATTGCACCAATTCTTTATTGCAATATCTTCTACATTTAAAAGCTACAAGTACTGAAATTATTTTGGTGTTACCAAAGCCACTTAATATCTGTGAACTTAAGGAACGTATTTTCTGGCACTCAGCAGTGACTCCAAAGCCCCAAAGAATTACACTCAACAGCCCTGAATTTCAAAGCCTGACATCACTGCAAGCAAGGAATACAAATCCATCAACAGGAGCAGGATTTTAATTGCTTTTGAATGATTCTATAGAAATCTAAAATTGCTTTGTGGGATGAAAAAAACAATCCCCACTTTTGTCTGTGAAGAGGTTTTAATTCTGGCGAATAAAATAAGTGGTTGCTGGAATAATACAAGATTTTTTTCCCCTCTGACTGTGTAGCTGTTCCTACAGCCCCTGCCTGCTGGGATTTTATCCTTGAGCAGTGAGACATCAGAGTTCATCAGATATTATACGTGGCAATTGCCGAGCCAGGAGAGGCTGTTTGGTGGCTGGAAGATTTGTGCTTCTATTGCATTCACTGTTAAAAAATGAGACCACCTGCATTCTTTTGCAATGTGACCTTCTCCAGCTGGTCATATGCTGTGTTTTCTTTGTGATCTGATCTGATTTTAAGGGTAATCAAAAGGCCAACAGTGCTTTAAAACACAATAATACCTTGACTCTTCTTTTACAGTTTTGCCTTTTTTTTTTTCTCTTTTTTATGAAAGGAATGAAAACCTTTGCAGTTTCTACATCTGGCTTAGCTTCTAGTTAAATGCATCCTCAGGGACTGCTGGAAAATATTACTTCTCCTGTTTAGAAGAGAAGTAAAATGAGTCACATTTTCCAAAATAGTTTTCAAGGAAAGGGATATCAGAAGTTGTTTGTATTTTCCTGTTTAATAGATTTCGTGAATACATGAAATCTGGTCTGCATCACGAGAGGAGCAGCACTGGGGTGTGAATGGTTCCATTGCCTTGGCAAATGGCAAAAGCCTGCCCAGCTGGCAGGTGCCAGGGCAGAACCCACGGCTGAGCCCCCCAGGGATGGGGCAGCCTGAGGGTCCCTTCCATGTCCCACCTCCTTCTTGTGTGTGGGGTCAAATGCTGCAGCCCTCCTGGCCTGCAGAGGAAATCAAATCTGGTCTCTCATCTCAGCATTTCTGTGTGTGAATCAGCTGGAGGAATCCCCTTCCCCCGCCTAAAATATTTAGGATGTCTGAAGATATGCCCAAACTGGAGACCACAGTGGAGGTTGGGAGCCTGTCCCACCTTCTGCCTCTCCATGTGGTTCCTTGGCAGAGAAGCCTTTGCTGAGACCCTGAGCAAGCTTCAGCCTAGGCCAGGGCACAAAAACGTTGCCATATCCCCCATGTCCACCCAGACCAGCATCACTGAGGAGCTAAACCTTCTCAAAGGCTCTCAAGGACATCAACAGACACCACTCGAGTGGGGCCATAATAACACCTAATATAGAAATAACGTTTCCTTAACCAGGTATGGAAAGTATTGCTGGGCTTATTTTAGGGAAAACAAAACCAGACAAGACAATCTGGTATTTTATATTTTAATTAGCGTTACACTTCTAAAAAGGTGTTTGGCTGCAGCATGTGACGTTCCGTACTGATATTTTCCTGGCATTTGAAGTATGTTGATGCTGACATGTATTAAAGTACAGAAAACCTTCCTATTGAGGGCTTTTAA
Source organism: Falcunculus frontatus (assembly GCA_013398115.1). Lineage (NCBI taxonomy): Eukaryota > Metazoa > Chordata > Aves > Passeriformes > Falcunculus > Falcunculus frontatus. Next base: position 153,556 of record VZRV01000209.1, read on the forward strand.
ATATTTTTAATTATTTTCAGACACAAAACGAACTGTTCTTGTATTTTTGAAAGGCAGTCATTTCGTCCTTTCTTGCATAACCACGTATCTTAAAAATACTTTTTAAACAATTATTTTTAAATCACTTTTCCTTTGTATTGACCATAACAAACCAGACAGATCTCTTCAGGATTAATTTTCCACCTAGCTGAAGAAATTAGCTCTTGCTTTCTCCCTCCCACCTTGGAGCCGTGCTAGGATGGTTACCTGGATACCCTGCCTGTAAAGGATGTGTGTGCCGAGGAAATTTAAATAGCCTGATTTGTCATCTAACTGCAGACATCATTAGCAAAGCATTATTTGGCTGGAACACTGTAGGCTGAACGTGGATAACTCCTCTGTGTTGAGGAAAGATTTAATTTAACCACCTTGTGACCAAATATTGTCTGTCTTTGATGGGGAGCTGCAGCAAGGCTGGTGTGAGGAGTACAAGCAGTATCTGGGTGGGAAGTTATTTTCCTGTGGTGTGTAACTCTTGGGAATTTATTCTGCACCCGGAGGAGGACAGCTGCTTTTAAATTTGTTGGTTCAGAATCTACTGGTTGGTTTATTTTGGGGCAAGGAAATAATTTTTGTGTCAAGGAGAAGAAGAAGGGAAGAAAATATGAGCCTGGCTTTTCATTTTTGCTATGTAACTTTTCTCCTTGCCACAGTCCCCATTTCAATTTATTTCTCTGGTTATCATCTCTGCTTTTAAAATGGCAATTCCATCAGGGTGGAAGGATCCTTATAAGCAGGTTTTTAAAAACAAGGTGGTGAAGTTACAACGATGGTTTGAAATACGTGACAGAGTGTAAAGCAGAAAATAGTGGCCTCCTCTGATAAGACCTGCATGTGAAAGAAATTGGCTTTTCCTTGGAATCTGACTGTGGAGCGTGGTCAGGGATGTAGTGTGTGCATAACAGTAAGGAACATGTGAAAACAAATCTGAGTTTTAGGAAGAAGGTTTTTGTAGTTCTCAGATCACTTTCTAGTTTAGGATTGAACATAACATAAACGTTTTAAGGTTCTGACCAAAATTGGATCATTTATTATTGAATCCGGTATGATTTGGACAACTCAGCTGGAGTCAGGTGATCTGTCAGGCTCCACAGACCTGCAGCCTCCCATCAAAGGTAATTCTGCAGCTACAGCTGAACTGCAGAAGCACCACAGTTGCAGAGCTGCCAATTATATATTCCTGAACATTCTTCTTGGCAAATCAACTCCCAAATCATGTTCAGAAATCGTAGTCTTAAATGAAGCACGGCTGCAAAATATTCTGCTGATCTATGGTGCAAGTCCTTTTCCTTTAGTCATAATTGATGTTACAAAATATTTTATGGCTTCTGTCATTAGTATTCCCAATCGGCTCAATCTACAATTTATCTCATGCTGTAAAAATGCTAAGAGTTTTCTACTGATTAGCAGCAACAGTAGGGCATGTTTCTATATTTATCAACACGGGGTATTTTTGGGTGGGTAAGGAGTCTTTTGTCTTTGAATTATAATGTGTCTAGACATTCTATTTTTGTTACAAATCTAGCAGAATGAAGACGCTTTTGAGGTAGTAATTAAATTTTTTCAGTGACATATAGGCTACTGTGCACAAGGCTTCAGGATAATGAATATATTTATTTCCAGGAAATCTACAGTATTTTCTTTGCCATTTGTAGGACTGAGCATATAAATAATGCAGGCCATGCTGTGCTGATTTTCAGTTCATCCCAGGAAATTATGCCATTAAAAATGCCACAGTTCTTTCAGGCACACACAGACACAGCAGGTAAAGAGAATATTCATGTGATGAACAGTGACAGAAGCAGCATTAGCTAATGCATAACCTTGCAAAGCACCCCTTAGACAGTGAAATTGTTTGCAGTAATTATAGTGTGGAATGAGACTGTTGTTTAACTTAACATCATGGCAGCCAAACTGTGATCCATCAAAGTGGCTCTGAATTTGTAAGTCAGGGTTAGGACTTGGAAGTGCAAAGTAAGGTGAAGGGAAATGAAGAGCTCTGGAGCCTCCCCTGCCACCCCAAACACACACGGTTGATGAGCGTGGTGAAAATGGAACTTCTTTTAAGCAGTTCTGGAAATGTAAGGTCCCCATAAATTCCTCACAGCCTTGCTTTTGTCTGTGAGCGTATGTTGCTTTTTGAAACCTGCAATTCCGGTGTTAAAATCTCCCCTCTACGACACCAGCAGTGGCTCTTGCAGTGCTCAGACAGCAGAGATCACACAGTGTGTAAAAGCAGCATCGTGTGTTTTTGCTCAGTAAGGTGAGAGTGGTTTGCGTGCTTAAGAAGGAAAATTTGCCATCTCCCCCTTTGTAGGCATTACTTATGCATAAGCAGAGCTTTAGTACGTGTTGCAAATGGAAATCAAGTACATGATGTGCCTGGAAGGAGTTTATCCGACTATTTATGGGCTGATCACATTTGGAGCTAGAACTGGCTTGGTTATTTTTAGTTGAATAACGTTACAGTAGTAGTTGCATTTACAAAGAAGCGAGAAAATTCTCCTGCAATTCACAGACCTTTCTCGTTGGATCTCAAACCTCAGCGTCCCCGCACCCCACGTCCCAGAGGAGAAGCTGAATGCCACATGCCAGGGGCTGCCTGTGTGACTGCAGGTCAAGGAGTCACAGCTCAGACACACATTTAAACTCCCATGAAGCAGCTTTGTAGGTCTTTGTGCCTTTCCTCCTTCCCTCCCAGCTCTGTGCAGTGCACTCAGATGGGTTTTGCCTGCTTGAAGCCACACACTCTGCTCTGGAAGTGGACCATGACTGTTCTTTGGCAACCCAGGACAGGTTTTCCTATCCCTCAAAGGTGATACGGGCATGGAGTGCACGTGTTTGCACGGTGGTGTTGGAGGAGATCAGTTTTCAGAGCTGGAGTTGGGTGGAACTGGCACAAAGGGGCTTTGTGCAGGAGGGAATTCAGCTGGGCTCGAGGCTTGTGTGTGGAAAGTTTTGGCTGGATCTCTCAGAATAGTTCAGAAAGAAGAAAAATCTCGCTGTCTTTGGAAAAAAAAAAGGCCTCAATCTTCTTATCTTTATTTTCGTGATATGAATCAACAATTTCAGGCTACTGGTCTTTGATATGCCTCTAGAAAGAAGTTCCAGTAATTGTAAAGATGCAGATGTAATACACAGGTACATCATTAGCATGAGTCATTGTTCCTTCTTTCTTACAAAGAAAAGGAATTGAAAACCATTAAAAATCATGAAATAATAAGGCAGAAGCATATAATTTAATATGGTCATCTATTAAAAATGCACATTGTGCATAAATAATCAGACATATCAGCAGGGAATCCACAGGCATCTAACAACTCAGTTGCTTTGCAATTGCCATCTGACCTGTAGATAAGTGGAAACAATGTCTTCATTAAACTTACAGAACTGAATATTAATCATTAGCAAAACCAGCGCTGCAAGATGAAGGGGAATTCTTGCTATGTCCCTGGGAGCTGTGTGCATGTACCTAATGGCAGGATTTAACTATTAAGGTCATATGAAAAATAGATCTGCTGTTTGTCCATGGGGCTTACTGGTCTGCTACAAAGGCAATCAGATTTAGGATGTCATTTAAAGACTTATTGCATGGTGTGGGAAGAAAAGGTGTATTTGGAAATATGCCCTGAAAGACTTGAGTTCACTGGGCTTGTTCCTCTTATTTTCTCCTCTGGGTGAAAAAGATTAAGAACAACTGAGTGTTTAATTTTTACAGGATTTTATGGAAGAGTGGGGGGTTTTTTGTTGTTTTCAATGTCCCCACTGCTCTGAGCTCTGCTCCCTGTCAGAGCTGGGTGGTGGGAGCAGGAGGTGGTGATTCCCTGACATCCCTGGGGCACCCCATCTCGTGCTCTCAGACTGCACTGTAGGTACGTAGGTGAAATCCCAAATTTGGAGAAGGTGATGGTGTGACATCATGGCACCAGTGTACGTGATGCTGGAGATCAAAGGGGAGAGCTAATATTTTTAAAGAGGTGACTAAAAAGATCCGTATATGTATAGAAAATGGAATGTCAAATTTAATCTTTGCACCTTTTGGGTCATTTTCCTCGTTTTCCTGGAGGCGAGCAAGGAACCCACTTTATTTTGTTTCCCTTGGTTTCCTCTTCCACCTGTTTGAACCAATAAGCTGGTTCAGTCAGAAGATGCTCTGGCTGTCTCTAACTAATCCTGTAATACTTTCCTGACATTCATATTGCTGTTGAGCAGTTCTGTCAATACAATCACTGCCTGTGAGCTGCATGGAAAACAGCACCCAGGGAAAAAAAGATAAAAAACCAGGTTTAATTCTTGCCAATATTTGTGATAAAATGAAGATCTTCACTCAACTTTATTGGAATTTACTCAGGCATTTGGTAATAGCAGCCTAGTGGAGACTGCTTAAGGAGGGAACTCGAGGGACCTCTAATAAAACACAAGAAGATGGCTTGTGTATTCTTTGCTGTCCGAGATCTCAGGTCCTGAAAGTGTCAGACACAGTGTGCTTTGGACAGAGTTGAAATTCCAATATTAATTTAAGATTCTTCAACTCCTGCTCTTGCCTAATCCTGCGTTATCCGCCTCGATATTGGCAAGAGCTGTGGAGGATATCCTGGATGTATTTAAACACTAAAACCAGAGGTTATGTCTTCTGTTCCTCTCATCCAGAATGGGGTGTTTGCTGTCACAAGTGGCTCATTTAGTTATTTGATTGAGTCTGCATCTGTTCCACAATCCTCTGGAGTCAACGGGGAGCTTTTCCCATTAATTCACTGCCCTTTAAATTTGAGTGCAGGCAGGTCAGGTCCCAGTTTATGAACTGGCTCTGTCTTTCCTGATCCAGTTCACCTTGAACTCATGGGAAACCTTTCACTGAGTAGAAGGAAAGTTGGATCAGACCCAGAGGAAAAACAGTAAGTGCTGCAGGAATGGGACAATGAAGTCCAATGGTTCAATCACACAATCGCTTTGCTCTGCCATATAGTTACCCTCACAGTAGGAAAACTGAAATACAAGTGTCCTTGGCTTTGGGAAAAACATCATTCTGTCTTTGAAATCAAACTCCTGTGGGCTGTGCACACACACAGCTATCGCACTGTACATACAGTAGATAAGCTTCACATTTTGTAGACGTTTAAACACAGTTAAAAATTCAAGGAGAGGTAACCAGACATTCACTGTTAGAGAAAAGCAGCTGCATGTCATGAATCAGCTCCACAGAAAAAAAAATCTGGCAACAATATCATTTCACTAAAGTTTTTACTGCACATCTTTTGCAGAATTTTCATCCCTTCTCTTGTCCTCTTGCCTCTTTTTTCACGTGTTGTTTTTTCTCAGCTCTGCTTTTATTATCAACCCTCGCACACTATATTGAAATCTCCCCTTATCTTACCAAACATCCTCAACATAGATAGACTTTAAATTAGCTGAAACTAATGTCTAAGAGTGAGAAAGGGGAGCACACGTGTCTCACACTGAGCACTGGCTTAGCACAGCCTCGCCAGAGGAAAGTGTTCCCTCTGTGTGCCTGTACACACACACACAGATCCCTTTCTTTATCTCCGCTCCAGCTCTGACTGGGTGCATTTTTGGAACCCACCAAACGTGAATATTCCTCTGCACCTCGAGCGTGGGAGTTCACCAAACGATTGCACTTGATGGGAGATGTTTATATAAAACAGTGATTGCCCTGAGCAGCCAAGCCAGCCACAGCCTTCCTTCCCTTGCAGTGCCACGGAGCACTTCCCCTATCATCCTTCTGCTCTTTTTCTTTTCATATGGAACATTTTTCAGAGATTTCAATAGGTTTTGTGGTTTTTTTAATTTATTTAAGAGGAGCGGTTTAGGCCAATGCCGAGCCCTTTTGAAATCCTGCATCTACTGTAATTTTAAGTGATTCTCCTCAAAACCTGCACCTCCATTTTCTCCCTAAAATGCCGTGTCTATAACTGGGATTAAAGGAGGAGAGAGATGGTGCTCTGTGGCAAGCAGGGACTGTATTTGCAGCTCCCCAGCAGCAGGGCCCACATGGAGGCCGGCAGGTTAAAATCCTCCTTCTCAGTGGAGGTGGAGGAGAGGGAAGAGATGCTAATATGGTTTGATTTTCCCCTGGGCATAACCCAGTGACTCCCTGTGGGCTGCAGAGCATTAACCCACCCTTCATGCAGACCGTTGCAAGCTTAAAGGCCCCTGATGTGTAATTTCCAGTGTAGTTTGTGACTCATGTGGTGCCCTTAATATATTTCTCATTTTGTATTGAAACTTTGACATGAATAGCTGGTAAAGCAGCTCTACAAATAAGAATTTCATGCTCTTTTTTTAATGTATTGGTCCACACACTGGGTAGGCTCTGTCCTATTTTGATGGTAGTTGTTTATCTGCAAAGTCTTGGGCACTTGGTGCAGTTCAGTATCTAGTAGCTCTTGCATGGTAAATTGGAAATATAAAGCCAAAAGTTGTTTGAACTTCTGCATGGACAGGTGGGAAGGGAGCAGGGAGCGTGCCCTAAATGAGCATGGTTATTGCTTTGGGGTCCTTGGGGGAGCACAGCTCCCCTATACAAATTCAGATATATAGGTCAGCCAAAGATGCCTGAGGCGGCCACCAAAAAAAACCAGAGACTAGACAGGAATAAGGGAATAAAGGTAGGTATTTATTCGAAGGGCCTTCAAAGGTACACCCTGGGCAGGCCAAAGGCTACACCCAAGATGGACCCCAAGTCACGAGTCCTTCACACTTTTATCAGTTTGGTTCATTTGCATGTCAGGGTTAATTCTCCAATTATAACTTCAGTTAATGATGTAATTACCCCAAGTTTTCCCCCCTTCAGAAGCTTTTTAGTTTGCACGTTTTGGGGCCTGGTGTCCTTGGAGAGCAAACCTAGAGAGGTTTTTTATGTGGAACCAGCACGAGAGAACAGCAGCTAACAGGCCACAGGAAACTCCAGAGTTAGACACTAGGCAGCACAGGATTTGAAAAATATAAGTTAAAACCTAAGGCATCATTCCCCCCGCCCTCCTCACAGTGAAATCTCAAAGGATTTTTCACTTTTATAGCCAGAGCCTTTTATTTATTCTCCCAAGCCATAGGTTTTATTCCTATTATACAATCTTAAGAACCATAGGAACTGCAACACTTCAGGAGTGAGAGAGAGGAGGGCGGGGGATGCAGAAATTCAAACTCTCAGCTACAAATTGCAAGAGGGAGCCTGGGCCAAATGTGCTGAATACAGAGTGCAAATCCTGTGGTACTTCTAGAGGTATGAGTAAAAATTTCAGACAATTTTGGCCTGGCGAGGAGAATGCAGTGCCTGTGCACTGTGCTCATACAAGTTGATCACACGGCCCTGTGGCCCCTCAGCACATTCCTCTACCTGGCACAGCTCAAAAGGCATTTCAGGAACACAAGAGCTCACCAAAGTTGTCTGAGCCTTTCTAGATCTCTTTGTATTTGCCTGTGTGGGGCGGGAGACACACTGAAAGCCAGGATTTGAGCCTTATTTCACTTACAAGGAGCCTTGATCACACCGAGGAAGTGCAGGCCTCAGTCTCTACCTGGAAAGTGACATCTGGGACCTACCAAAGCCTGGGGCCAAACTGACTTGTGCTTTTGGTAGAATGACAAAATGCTGGTTTTGGGAGATGATCTTTTCCCAAAGAAGTTCTTGTCATGGGTGGAAAGAAGGAGAAAAACCAGCCCTGAGTGTGGCAGTGGCCACGGTGAGTGGCCGGAGCTGCTGCAGGGATCTGGTGCTGATCGCTGGCTTTGTTCTTGCAAAGTGCTGAGCACAAAACAGCTCCGAGGAAGGATTAAGTCTGTGCCTGACTGTCAAGGACACACATAGTTCACTGGCTATATGTGTGCCCAAAGTTAAGCATGTGCTTAATGAGGCTCAAGTGCTTCGCTCAGGGCAGAGCTGAATCCGTAATAGCTCCATGTTTTTGCAGCTTTGGCTGAAAAACGGGGCTAATATTTTCCTGCTTCCTGGGAGATTTTGAGGACAAACTTACTAGCGTTCGTGGTTCTCGCAATGATAGCAAGGAAACTCATGAATAAAAAGGAAGAAATTATGTATCAATACATCAGACTCACAGTAATTACTTTTTCCAACCTACAAACCTATTGTGAACCCAGGAATTTCAATGGACACATACATCACGTACAGTGAGAAGAAAAAATCCAAGAAGCTGAAAGAAACTTGAGCTCTGCTATGCTTCTAATATGTTTAATGTTATTGTTCCATTAAATCCCTACCCTTAATGACCCCAGACATATTAAATAACATTCTCAGGGCTGAAGAAATGCTTCAGACTTCTAATTTTACACATATTTTTTCCTCCTGTGCTCTCAGACCTCTAGAAGTGTTCTATATTGAAAAGCCTCTGTAGGAAATACTCTGCAGTCTTTTTCCTGAAGGGATGCTGCAGGTAACTGGGCTCACATGGAGCTCTGTTTGCTCTTGACAGTTTTTCAAAAATAGTTTTTGCAGCTGTATCATTTTTCATGTTTGCAGTTTGTGGCGAGCAGACAATGTACAGTGGAGCCTCAGAGGGATAAATCAAGGGGAAAGATGACAGATATAATGGGCTTGGCATGGCAAAAATGCTCACACCGCTTGCTTAAGAACACAAAAGAATCTAGGGCATGCAGGGACAGAAAGTATTCATGGTGATATAATTTCTTAATGAAGATGTCTTTAAAAAGGCACAAAATATCACCGCAACACCTCATTAATGACGTCTCCTCCTTTTTTAATTGCTGTGAGGCTTTTTTCTCCCTGCTGTGACAACAGGATTGACCATGTTAGCATTGGCACTGGGAACTCTTTTGTTGTGCTGTCAAGTACCTTTTAATCTTTCGATTCCTGTATGTCAAGTCAGGTTTCTATCTCAAGGATGAACCAAACCTTATTTCTGGGTCAAGATTTTTTTTTTCTTATAATCTGCAAAGTAAATTAGTGACAGGAGCTTCCCAGAGCTTGCCTTTCTTTTCACACCGTGACTCATTTGTTTTTCTGTACAAGCCCTGCTTGTTCTGGATGATGGAAAAACATTTCTACCCAGCAAGCACTGCCACTTAGCCACTGTGGCATCAGTGTTCATCTGTTCTCTGCATTCCCTCTGCCCTCGAGCATCTCAAGAGGGGAGACAAAGATGAATTTGCAGCCAGAGTGCCACCTTTGCACCCCTGTGGTGCAGTTGGTGCTCTGGTATGGATTGTAACCCTCCTGCTGAGCTCCTTGGGCAGGGGGAGGCTTCTCTAAATCAGGGTGTGAAGACCTGAGCTTCTGGTTTTGGAAATACACACTTCAGTCCCCACTGCTGGCCAAAAAGCAGCCGTGCGTGTCATTGCTTACAGCAGAAGCAGCCCTGGACAGAGCTCACTACAGCAGTCGTGAAAAGCATCTTTATTTCCTTTACCCCGCCATCCATTGGGGCTGCTTTTCCATAATAACTGAGATCATAATATTGGAAATACTCCTCTTACCTTGAGTGTTTTTTAAACTTGTGTGCTTTCTAACACTGCCTGCCTCTAAAATGTCAAGATTCCTTAAAGAAAGACATAAAACACCATTGTAGCACCTCACTAATGTGTGCAGGGGAAATACAGGCAAATGTTACAAAGAATGATCCTACTTGTCTGGTCACATCATGTCCGAAGCACAGCAGTCAGTGTTAGCTATTGCTGTGTGTGCTGGGTTATACATTAAATACCTCTTTGTACATCCACCTGGAGCTGGGCAGCACTGGAGCTCATCTCTCTGGTTTTGTAGGGCTTGCCTTCTCTGTAACAGCATTTCATTTGGCTTCCTGTACAACCACCTCCTAAATAATAATAATAATATAAAACAATAGCAAGAATAAGAATCACAACTAGCCTATGAATCTCAGCTCTGACCAGGCTGAGAGCTCAGCACCCAGCACACCCCACCTCCTTAGCCACATTCCCAGGGGACACAAAGGGGACCAGTGGCTGTCACACCGAAAAGCTCGGGTGGGGAACACATCCTGACAAATGTGCTTACAGTAATAGATTTTTTTTTCCATTTGCTTTTCCCGTGGTGACAGTCAGCTACTTACTGGGCAGAGCTGAAAGTAATATTCTGAATTGCTGAAGGAAATTTTCCGAGTTGATCAAACTCTTATGTGGTTTGTGCTGATCAAAGATTCTCTTCGTGTCTTATGCATTTGAAAGCACAAAAGAATGAATGAAAAAAGAGCTATTTTTCTGAGCTGGTAGACAATGAAATGATGATTGGTGAGATTATGCCTTGACTTTACTGTCAGCACAATGTCAGTAAAGGCAACAGTGTAGAGAAGGTGCATTTTGAGATATTAATACCACTAAAAGAAACAGAAAAACCCCCAAAAAGAGGAAAATGTCTGGGTGTATTATTATTTTTATAGTTTAGTGGAGAATAAAATGAATTTTTCATATTCTTGAATCGTATTATTTGCCCCGATTATTCATCCCTTCATATCATATCTGCTTGTGTAGGCATGAGTGGTAACTCAATGTTTTGCTCAGGTGAAAATCTACTTTTATATACATATATATTTATATATGTATACATCTAGTGCATGGGATGGCAGGAACCTTCCCCTGGTGCTGCTCCCAGCAAGGGACTGCCTTTGCACAACCTTTTCACAAATGCCCTGACCTGTGTAGAGGAATTAGAGGTTGCTTCTTTGTCTTCTGGCAGGGGTGTTGGTTTTAATGGCAAAGCCTAAAATAAGCTTTCAGGGCTCTGGGTTGGTTGGATTTTTAATGAATTAAAAATAAATTAATTGTGCTTAGTAAAGAAGGGGCTTCTAAGCTGAAGAATCTGCAGTCTGAAAGCATTAAGGCTTCGTTCCCAGGTCTTGGCTTGGGGATGCTGTTTTCAGGAATGGGAGCCAGTTGTTCTAGTGTGTTTGTCACATGTGTCACCCCTCAAAAAGGCACACACATCCACTGCAGCAGGTGTCTCTGGGATGGTTTTGCCCTGATCATGGAGCGAGGAGGAAGAGCAAGACTGGAAATTAGCAGGGGAGGAAGGCCAGCACATGGGGACTAGGACGAGAGCCTGTAGCCGTGGGATCACAAAAGGACATTTTGAAGATCACATTAGAGCAACGTCTGTCAAGAATGGTTTAGTTCTAGCTGATCTTGCCCTGGGGCCAGGGAATGGGCTAGGTGACCTCCTGAGCCTCCTTTTGCTTTTACACTGGAAACAGAAAGAAAACCCACCTTCATATGCTGCTTCCCTGTGGATTTTCTCTCCCTCTTCCCCCCACTGTCCTTGTGTGCCAGGTAACAAGATACTTATATATACAAACGTGCTTTCCAAAGCTTATTGTCATTCTCTGCATAAGAAGTTTATGATTTATATTAAGCTAACTGGTCCTTGAGCATGTGCTGTTGTCAAGCTCTCTCCGTCTGCTCAGGAGAAAAGCACTCCGGGGCTGGCATGCAAGAGCATGATCTGGGTATTTATCCTTTTGGCAGTTTGCTAATTATTCCTATTGCTATCACATCCCCACACGGATTTCTGTCTCTCTGCCACAGTAAATATTCTCTCATTTTTTCGAGCTGCAGAGCTGGTACTTAAGCTGGAGAAGCCTGAATATCCTGCAGGGGCCCATATTGTCATTTGGTTGATAGCAGTGGAACGGGCCAAACATCCTTTCTGTACCACTCAAATTGCATGTCTTTGCATTCCTGCGTTGGCCACTCATTTTCTGGCCCATATTCTGCTCTTGTAAACAGCTCCTATCGTCCCTGGGAGTGCTCTTTGTAGCACAATGCTTTGATAAAGCCAGAGCCATCAGCTGCCAAGACTCCATAAGGAGTCAGAAATAGGCACCAGATAGCTCTGCTGCTGTAGATGTAGCTGCATTAGCAGTATCATTTCTCTTCCTAAGGACTTACTAAGCCATTAAAATGTATTATAAAATTAAATGGCATTTTTTCCACCTGTTCTAACCGGTGCCAAGTGCATTGAAAACCCTCCCAGATGATACAGCTCTGCATGCAAAATCTCAGCACCCTCCTAAGGACTGCAGCTGCCTCAGAGACACCTTTTTTTTCCATGGGCTGCCTCCTTCACTTAGAATAATAAGCTTTAGATGATCTCAGGGCACTCTAGATCCCCCTGCTGCACAATCCAATTTGACATAAGTGTTGCATGGAGGGGAGGGAGGGAAAAAATCTTGCAAGCAGACACCGGACTTTCAGTCTGAGTTTTCTATTAGTACAAAGAAGAAGTTCATCAGTGGGGGCTTGGGAGATTTCATGCCTGTCTGTATTGGAAGAAAGGCTCTCTGGAACTGATGGAGCATCTGTGCTTCAGTGGTGTGCTGGATCAACGGGCTGCCTGTGGAGCTTCCGAAAGCAAAAAATCCCCAAGTCTATTCCAGGCCATAAAATCACTGAAACAGCAGCAATCTGCTGAGTGCCCACCTTTTAGTCTTGCATTAACCATCTTTTTAGTCTTGTATTAACTATATTTTATCATTTAGTTAACGCTGTATATGAACCTGCAGCTCGGCTTCAGGACAGGTATTTAAACACCTTAAGTGCTCCACAGGAAGAGAGGAAAGCTGCTTTCCAAAGGAGAAGAATAGCAACCTATGGCTGTGGGTAGACTCAGTTAATCTCCTGTTATCTGTTCCGACAGCCAAATTATGCTCTTATCAGTGTTAGTCCTGTCCCTACCAATGCAATTACAAAGCCTCACTGGTTTCTATCTCTCAGTGAGTTTGCTGCTGCCCAATTCCCCTGGCTGGGTCAGGCAGGGGCTCTGTCTGCAGAATGGCCTGACCCAAACAAAACCTGCTCCCTGCTGCAGCAAAGCTCGTTGTTGTGCTCTCTAATCATCCCTAATCCCAGCGGCTGATTCCCCTGATTATGTGTCAGAACACGAGGGTAACCTGTTTAAAAGGAGCTGTTTTCCAACCAGCAGCACTTCCTCTCATTATTTCAGGGACGTGGGTCTGACACAAGAGGTGTCTCAGAGATGTCCCTGGACTGGAAGCATTGGATGACAGCATGTGTCTGTCAGGATAACACTTAGCTCACATTGGGCTCCTTGCCCTATTTTCTCGCTTTTTGGCTGCTGTACAGATAATAGAACCCCTCCAGAGCAGAGGAAGTCTGGCACTGAGCGGGATTCTTTCGAGTAATGCATGGCCCTGGTGGGTATTAATCCTGGTAGTTTAGGCAGGTGTATGCTGGTGATCCTGGAAACTAAATACAGATTTCCATGGTAAAGGTTTTGTTTTTAGAATATTGTTTTCTGAAATACCAGAGAGTCTGCAGAGCCTGCAGTTGCCCTATGGTGATTTGGTTCATGAACAGCAAAAAGAAAAGTCCTGAGAAGTTATTAATGTTGAGGCTGGGTGATCAAGTAATTGGCAAAAAAAAAAAAAAAGTTTCCAGAAATACTTAAGAGAAGCTTGAGACTTTGCAATTATTTCTGAACACAAATCACTATGTTGATTTATCCAAATACTACTGAACACCAAACCAGGTCCCAACCGTAGCTAGAATGGAGCTGACTCACCAGATTTATTCATGACTGTTCATTTATCAGAGCAGCTTTCTCTCTTCTGTTTGTAAGCATGACTCACTTTTATAGCCACCAGATCAGATCACAGTTGCATCTTGTCTTGTGTCAACACAAACGTGTGCCTGTCCTGTTTAAAATCATTCTTTGCTTCCCATGTTTTTTCTGAGTTGTGCCATGGTGGGAAAATCTTCATGGGCTTTGATTTCCCCTTAGTTCTAATTTCTTCCCTACGTGTGTTACCATGCTGATTTGTCTTTTCCTCGTGCTGTAATTGGGCTGGTGCCACTGTGTAATTTTTAACTGTGTGCAGTATCAACAGACCTCCATCTGTCTCTCCTCCAGAGCTTCCCAGCCTGCCGTTATAAATATCTGCCAAATCCTTCTCCAAAGAGAGGATCACCAGATTCCAACTGTTTGCAAAATAAGAGCCGCTGCCAGAAATCCTCTCCCACCGTCTGCAACCTGTGCAGAACCTGTCCCTGCTCGGTGTGGGATGGCAGTGCTGGCACTGAGGAGCTCAGACTGGAATTCATGGTCCCTCAGAAGCGTGTGCTGCTGCAGAGGGCTCAGCATATTGTTCTCTTTGCTCAAACATCTCATTATATATATCATTTTATTGGACAATAACCTTCAATATCCATCAGGTGATAAAACCACACTGACTTGTAGGTAGGGGTTTTTTTTCCCTTTTAAAATGCAATTCTAATTTAAAACATGCTGTGGGGTGGATCAGTTCCCGTGGTGTTTTATAAGATTCTTTACTTGACCTGGAAGGGTCTGGGAGTTCATTCCCCTTTCCCAGCCTGTCACTTAGGCACTGAGGACCAGTTACCATGATACAAAACTGGAGTAACTGGTTGGACTTGCTGAGAGCAGTTTGATCTTCCACCTCTCTATACTTATACATCAGAATAGATCAGTAGAAGAATTAGCACCAAACAGGCTTGATTAGATTGTGCACAGTTAAAAAAAAAAAAGGCAAAATAAAATATATTAAAGATTAAAAAAATATATATAATTAAAATAAAACTTGGATAAAATATTATTATGTATCAAGGCACCTTTAAAGTAAAAATTCTAGATTATGATGTAGGTGCCCTTTAACACTGTTAAAGTCATTCTCATATCAGTCTGTTAATGGCATGGGTTCAGAGCTCTGTAAGGCTCATGTGGCTTTGTAAGTCCAGTTGTGTACCTTGGGCTATGATCCACACACGTGTTAGTGTTTGCTGGTGGTGTGGCAGCTTGCTCCGGCTGGGGAACTCCCAAAGAACCTCTGTAGGTGCTGCTGAAGACATCAAATTAAAAATAAATGTGTGCTTGAATAAAAATCTGTCTGTTTAATGTCAGATGCAAGGAACCAGGTTTCTGTTGTATCTGTGGAAGATTGGAGTAAGTCAGCACAAAGGATTTTTCAAGGTTATTTCGGGAGAGGGTTTCATGTCTGGATCTGCTACGTCTTAGTTCTGTAGAGCTCTGCAGAGGAAAATAAGGAATGCAAAGCATCTTGGGGGGGTTGGTAAATCCTCCTTCCAGTCTACATTCTGAATAACACGATATTTTCAAGAGGCAGAGAAGTGGGTACCATGGGTTTGGCATGAGCATGGACCATGTGAAAAGTGGCTGGAGAGCACCTGAAGCACCAAAGAAACTTGGGAGTTTGTGTCATGATGTGTCACCAGGTTCAAAAAATACTGGTATTTGCATTGTCTAGATTGCACCGTGGATTTGGTGTCCGGTTTTGAAGGTTTTAGGGCAATCAATTTCACGATTTTCTTAGGAGGGTGTGCTACCACTTAATAATGCATTATGACAGCAGAAAAATATGTACAAACAAGCCTGAGCCTGCAGGACTCCTGTACTTATTCCCAAATGAAAAATATCCACAGCCATTGCTGGGGTGTCTGGGAACACAGGGAACAGGGAAAGGGAGCAGGGGCTGGGCTGGGGCAGGGCTGTGCTTGCAAGGCTGAGATCCAGCCCTCAGTTAAGTCTGATTTTCTGGAGCAAGGTTTTCTCGTAAAGGAACAGCCGTGGTTTCTTTTACAGTCTCTGAGAGATAAAAAGCAGATGGCATTGATTAGCTAATTAGTGATATTTTCTGCAACTTATTGGCTTGATGTGTGTAAAGTTTGTGAAATCTTGGGGTGAGGATTTGTTGAAGAAATCAACTCTTGAAATCTGGAGAGGAGGGAAGGTTACATACAAATATGTAATTTTACGTCCAGCAGAAATAGGTTAATCTTTTTTTCTTTGAATTCATATTCAGGGCTCATTACTTCATTTTTTAGGGGAATGTGCACAAGGAGGTTGCAGCTCTCCTAACTCTTGTCTCGACTGCTTAGTGCATTGTGTCATGTGCCAGGGGTTCTGCTCTCCCCTCTTCCTCTATATGGGCGTGCTCCTTCCCCTTTTGCATTTCTTAGGGAGACAAAGCAAAATACTATTTGTTTATTTCATGCCAGGCTCGCTTTTAGCTTGTGTCCTTGTGAACCCTTTGTGGCCACAGCAGCTCCCTAGCAGGACTTCTGCCAAGTGTTGGTCACCTCCATGACCACTGCTGTGACAGTGGTCAGTGCTGTTTTGGCCATCACTGGGATGTTTAAGGCCACTCTGACCTTGAGTTCCATTGGACACAAGTCAAATACCTTGATGGTTTTCGTCATTTGGGGCAAGATAGAGTACCTTGCCAAGGTGTTGATATAAAAAGGAATGTCTGAGAAAGGATGTCAGGCTTTCAAACCCTGCTGGGTGCACAGCAAAGTCTTCATACAGCAGAAAACCCCAAGACTTATTTGGTTTCTCCAGCAACTTGGAGAGCCCCGGGAGGGCTTGTGGGCAGACACCAGCTCTGGTAGTCACGGTGATGGGTGGAAACAGTTTTGGGTCCCCAGCAAACCCAAAATTAGGACTTCTGTGGAGATTTGATCTCTGCACCAGCACCACCCCAAAGCCTCTCATGCACCAAGGTCCCCGTGCAGAAGCTGGATTTTAATTGCCAGCGTGCAGCACGAGTGACGCATGAGCTGTCAGCTGGGCCACCTGTGACAGCGGGGAATCAGAAAGAACTTTGTTTTCCTCTTCTGGAGAGCTGTCCTCCCTTGCAGATGCTCTGCAGGCAGCTTTGCTGGGCTTATCTCCTACTGAAGACTTCAAAACAGGGCATGATGCGGGTTGAAGTGCGACCCAGACATGGCACCGGTCAACTGCTGAGTTATGCTCCATCCAAAAGGGCTGGAAGTTGCCTGAAGTGAGACACAGATTTGCTCCTGTCTTTGTATTTTCTATGTAGTGGGGAGCTTTAGCCTTCCTATTTCTAGCCTTCCTATCAGAATGACATTTTTTGTTGGTTCTTAAACTGAAGAAACAACAAATTCTGCATCCTCTCTCAAGCACAGTCTTGTTAATGTTCTTTGAAACATGACAAGTGTCGTGGCCGTCAAACTGCAACGATCCCGTTCCTGCTGAAATGAGAAAAACATGTCACTTTTGGCTCTTAAGTAATACAGAGGGAGAGGCATATTCTAGATGGGAGCTGCATGGCTGCCAAAGATGAAAGAAAAATGTTATTACTTTTGGAAATTTCATAATTACACTTAATGATAATTTAATGAAATGACATTGTCTTCACCGCTATCGCTAATGAAATGTTTGAGAGTGATAAAACAGATCTTGTTAAATAGAGCGAGAGTTTTGAGTGGAACAGCTTTGTGACAGCAGACTGCCTGCACAAGTCTTGAATTCCTATTTTTTGTCAGAGTAGTTTGAAAAAGAAGATAAAATGAAGGCTGCATGGCAAATAATGCACAAATGAGGTCTTTAAAGGTCTTCCATTAAGCAAACAATACTGAACTCCTGAACAGCATGCTGATGACTGAGCACTGCTCCTTAGAAATGCTAACCCTTCATTAAAACTCTTCCTTTGTTTTCCTTTGCAGGCAAACCAGAGAACAAGAAACCCCGCCTGACTTTTTTTACTTCTCGGACTATGAGAGACATAATGCAGAAATAGCAGCATTTCATCTGGACAGGCAAGTAGAATGGATTTGAATTAAAAGAAAAGGGGAAATTTTATGATAAGTTGCTGCACTTGGCCATTCCTGTAACTGAATTACTTTTTAAAAGGGGAAAGTGGAACAAAGTGGGCAAACGCCATAAATAAATGAAATGGCAGATGATGAAAGAGTAAGTTAATAATTAGGAAATGTGACTTGCTCTGGGAATGAGAAACCTGGCAATAAGTAATTCTCAAAAAGAAAGAGAAGCTACATTGAAGAGAAGCTGAGAAATTATTTTCCCCTGTGATCTTGAAGTACATATGGAGAGGACCCATCTTCCAGGAATGTGTTACATAAAAGTGACGGGAGTCTGGCTCACCCCAATTAGCTCCAGGGCACGGAGATCCAAGCGAGACGTGGGGAATGGTGTGAGTATTCAGAGAGGAGTAATTGAGATGGGAAGGGAGTTCTGGTTTCACAGCAAAAAGCTAGGACTCCCCAACATCAAGAGCATATTTAGGCCACAAGTTAGTGGGAAGGAGAGGACGGTGGTGGTCATCTCATGCTCCTGTTGCTGAAAATGTCCCCCCTGCAGAGTTAGAGCAGGGGATGGTGGATACCCCAAGACTGCCACCCTCCCTGCCTGCCCAGATTAGGGGTGGGAATTACTAATTAGTGATTAACAGTGTGTCTGGAAACAATGGCATTTCACTGAAGCATCTATCACACTGTGAAGGGTCTCGAAACATCCTTTCAAAAGCTCAAAGCTTTGGGGCCACAAATTATTTGGGGGTTTGTGTAGCGTTGCTGCCTTCTGGGATGATGGCTGGGGTATGGGAATGTGTCAGCAAGTGGCACAGTGTAGGTTTGCCAGTAAGAGCCAATCCTGATCAGATCCTTCAAGGATCTTCTCTATTTTATTGTTGTTGACCTTGGTGTTGATCCCTTCTGCTTTCTATTTTATATTGCCGTTTTAAGCAGATGGTGCTGTAGAAAAAAACATTAGTGGAGCTCCTACGGGGGGTATGTTAAATATCCACACACTAAGCAGGAAAAGCAGTTGCTACCCAATGCAGAAAATCTGAACAGCAGACAGTGGATATAAAAATCCTGCCTATGGGGAGACTTTGTATGGGGTCTTTGCTCTTTTACTGTATCTAATAGCAATGCTTCATGGGGAGGTTTTTATGATCTACGGAGGAGGGGGAGTTTGGAGTGGAGAGAGGCTCCTCTCCCAGCCTTTGCCTGTGGGAAAGTTTTTGGTCTCAGGGAGATTGTTTAGGTTGGTATAAGGGTATTAAAACGGAGAGGAGCAGAAGGAAATAAATCAAGCACATACTAAGACTGTCAGAAAAAGAATTACATGGTGTTTATGGAAGAAAGAGGCTGAAATCCCATTCCCCAAGTCACTTAAAAGACTGGTGGGCAAAATGTGTGTCATAACAATCGTGAAGTAGCATGAAGTAAAAAAAAAAAAATTTTTGCTGTCTCTGGTTTCTGGAATCATATGTATCCTAATTTTTATCATGGAACAATGCCCTCCATACTTTTCTTGCATTTTACTCCATACTACTCAGGCAACTCAGAGCTCATCATATTCAGGACATATTTTGTAATACATTATATGAGGGATTATCCAGTTTAAAGTTGATGGGCTTTCTACTCCTTAAAGACCACAGATAAATGTGCCTTCAGAGTGTAATGAAGCTTCCTAAAACCTATAACTATCATTACATTTTAATCCTTTACATAAACTATGTCTTTTCTCCCTCTTCCAGGATCCTGGATTTCCGGCGCGTGCCCCCGGTCGCAGGCAGACTGGTTAACATGACGAGGGAAATACGAGATGTTACTCGTGACAAGAAGCTGTGGAGAACATTTTTCATCTCACCAGGTAGTCCTGGAAATAACACTCAATTCTTTCTATCCCGCTGAACACATACTTAAGGAAACGATGTGTAGATTGCTTAATTGCTCAGATATTTCTAATAAAACTGTCTTCTAGACCTTTGAATAAAAATAGATGTGGAGACATAGCTTACAAAGAAGACTTTACTGTTTTGAGTTGAGTGCCTTTTCCCCTTGACAAATTATCCGCAGAGAGAGGCTTTTATGTTCCCTAAAGCAATGTATTCAACAAATGTTTCACGTAGAACAATTCCTAAAGCAGTTTTTTCTGGTGATCTCAGTTTACCCAAAACCTTATTACCCAGCCCATTAGTTATTTAGGGTTTTTTCCCTACTGCAATGTGATCTGTCACTTCTGTTGGTCAGATGCATTTATTTCTGGGTTTGACTGGAGGACCAAACCTAATTTCTCAGAGTCATTCAGGTTTTATTACAGTAGGAGTTTGGACAAAAAAATCAGGAGATAGATATGTAATATATCCTGCTTCCAGCTCAAATTCTCTGTTGGCTTAAAAGTGACCTGAATTGTTCCCAGTCCTCACTCTTGCTTCGAGGGCTGACCCAGAAGCTGATACCACTCTCTCTTACTCTTCACTCTTTCACAACATTTTATGGACCTAGTTGAGGATGGAGCTCCACAAGGTGGGAATTTTACAAACACAGGATAAAACCCTGTCCTGCTCAGCAGAATAAGCAACTGGAATAGGGAAAAATGGGCAAAGGGTGGGAAAAAGTGACAGCATCTCTGTTCAGCATCTGAGATGGAGAAATTAAGGCTCTGAGTTAAGGCACAGAAACAATGTTTAAGTTTGTTCTTACACATAGAATTTATAGGTTAGAGGTTCAATTTAAAGCACAGTGCCATGTTCCAGTAGCTTAACTCATATTGTTTCAGCTGTGTGCAAATGTTCTTTGCTGAACTGAGGCTGTGACTTGTGTAAGAGGCAATCTGGAGCAGAAACCTCTGGAGATCTCTCCCTTGCTCTGTGTGTGATTGGCCAGAAGCTGTTTATCCCAGATCCCTAAAGTCGAGATCCAAAGACTTAATTACAGTTTCTCCCAATGTAACTTTAATTTATTGCTGTTAGCTAGAAACTGGAGCCTTGTCGTTGCAGAGCTTTTGCTCTTAAAATGTTTATCACACTGTTCTGATCCCCAGTAAAGTCATTATTACGGCTGTTATTTTTAGCTTCATATTTATGTTCAGCTCTGCAGGACACAGTTGAGCAGACAGTTATTTATTCCAGGAACTTCACTTGTAAAAGACATTACATAATTGCAGAAGGTTTCATTTTAGCCCGTATTATGAGCACTCCAATTTTGCATGCACAGTTGTGGTGACAGTACGTGTTCACCAGACCTGGTGGGCAGACACTTGTGCATTTGCCTCAGTTGCTTTCCCTCCATCCTTGTCTCTCTATACTTTTTTGGCTTGTTTTTGTAGGCAAATATGAGCAAAAAGTGGCAAAAAAATCTTTTGACTGTGCACAAGGTGCTTTGGCCCACTTCAAACATAAACAATTTTATTCCTATTTTGGCAAGTAAGATGTGGATTAGTAGGTTTGCTTGATTTTTAGTCTTCCCGGGTTATATTTCAAGACTTAGGGGTGGACTTGAATGATTTCTGAGAATTACAAAACTGTTCTCAAGTACTGAGCAGCTTACAGCAGCCAGAGCAGGGCAATACAGAGTTAAGGCTGCCAGTTCGGATGAAGATCTTTATCTTGTCATTATGAAATTCCAGACATCCAAGGGATGATCCAAGCATAATCCTTTATTCAAATTTATTTAGAGGTCTCAGATAAATTCAATTAAAATATTTGATTAACTATGAATCAGGCTTTTCTGGTGAACAAAATGCTTAAGCAATTAATTTTTCTTTCCATTTTACATTTTCTGAATCAATACACTTTGGTTAAATCACGTCGGTTACTTGTCAGAGTTCTTCCCTACAAGTCCCCAGTTTAATTAGTCAGACTCTCATTAACATATGCCCAACCTCTGTCTTGTATTTCATACTGACCTTAAAAGGCAGACATTAATTAATGCTTAATGAAAAAATAATAAAGATCCTAAATTAAGCTTTTAGAAACAACTTTTCACAAGCCCAGCAGGCAGCTCAGGCAGCTCAGGCAGCAGATTGAGGGCAGAGAAGGAAGAGGGGGGTGCTGGGGTGAGACTTGTGGTCTGAGGAGTGAGGATGAAGAGGGAACAGGGAGCCTGGGGAAAGCTGAGGAGCTGATTTGTCCCTCTGGAAGATGAAGGGCAGCTGAGCCAGTCAGTTTTGAGGGAGAGCTGCCTCCAAAGGTGAGAAATTGAGGTGTGACCTCTTAGTACATGCATTAAACAGGCTGTGCACCAACATAAAGCTACCAAGGACCCTCTGGGACTCCCTTTCAGGTGGCTCTGTCACTGCATCTCCATCCCCAGCAGTGCTCAGTGACAACTGGGACACGTGGTGCCTGCTGGCAAAATATCCCTCTCCATGCACACGTACACAGCTCTTAAAATTAAAGGAGCACTAAATGAAATTGATTTTATAGGATGATGTTCCTCTGGAGCTGGGAGCCCGTGGTTTGCACCCTCAGAGGGTGATTATTGATAATGTTCATCAGTCACAGGATCATGGAATCAGCTGAGTTGGAAGGGGCCCATCAGGCTCATCAAGTCCAGCTCCTGGCCCTGCACAGGACACCCCAAGGATCCCACCAAGAGCATTGTTCAAGCACGTGTTACCTCCTAGACCAGTGTGGGGATGTGCTGGAAAAAACCTCACTGCATTTCCACTCCTGGGCCACCTCCCTTGTCCCATCAGGTGTGGAAATGAGGGCCAGGGAGCCACAGGCAGCCGTGGCTTCAGAGCTCAGTGCCGAGCAGCATCCCTGCTTCCATGGAAAAGTGACAATGGCTGCGAGCAGGCAGGTCAGTGGATGCATTAGGCTGCACTCAGAGAGAAAGCAGATTGCAGAAAAGTGCACTTCCAGGCAGTTTGGACTTAAATATGAGAAATGGAATTAGGTCAGTAATTATTTAAATTAATTTTACGTCCTTTGCAGCAGGGCAGACTGCAGTAGCCCTGCTACTCTTACAAATGAATGGTAATTTGCTAGGAAAAAAGAGACATATTAATGATGTCAGCCTTCATTTTGGAAGTAATTGAGGCAGCAGCTTAGAGAAATCAATGTTACACAGCTAGTAAGCACTATGTTTTTGTTCATATTAACCAATTCCAAGGGATTATGGATTTTTTTCCCTCTCAGCATACAATAGCAGTTCTGAATTACCTATTATTTTGAGCAGGTAAATGAAGGATCTTTTCATGCATTGCTGTAGTAAATATTCAGGATTCTTTCCAGTACTCCAGTTGCACAGCCTTGCTAAATGTCCTCTATTAACAGTCATGCAAAGCTGAATAAAAGAATTGCTCTGCCAAGCAATTTTTCTTTAAGGTATCCCCCCCCTTGTTCCTTTTCTTCCTGAGAAGAATTATTGTTCAGCTATCAGGAGGATGCACAGAGAATGTGCAGATGAGTACACAGACACTCTGCTTCTTAATTGCTGTAATTAGTTGGAGTTTCGATCACCAGCCCATGATTTTTGCCTGCATTTCATTACGGATTGCATCCATTCCTCCTCAGATAATGAAAATCAGACACTGCAACATGGGGTTCTCTTCCCTTTCTGGTGCTTTGGGGAAACAGTTTTCGTTTCTAGTGAAGAAGGATTTTGCACGTTGCAAATGCACAGCATTTGAACATTCCAGCAGGTATAAACATCCCTCCCTGCCTGGTTTGCCAGCACTGCTGCTGTTGCCATTCCTGCCCACTCTGCAGGAGCATAAATTCCTGGCTGTTGCTCCTTTTGCAGGTCTACTTATGCAGAAACACCTTTATCTGGTGAAAGGAACACATGGTTTGGGCAGTTTTAATGAGAGGAGAAGGACTGTGCTCCAGTAGGGAGCTCATCTCCCCTTTCCCTCTTATTTTTGCTTTGGAAAGCCAAACCCTGCTCTCAGCGTGGGATTGCCATGAAGCACTGGTGTCTCTAGCTGGAATTTCACCCTCAGCCTGCTGTGCAGAATGTGGGTCACCTACTTAGGTTTCAAAGAGCCTTGCTACAGCACCTTGAAGTCTTAAATGAGAACTGTGGTTTTCTATATTTGGTGCCTCTTTTTTTTTTTTCCCTACATTTTTAAGAAACCTTAAAAATGAATGTTTCCCCAGATAATTCAGGCTGCTTCATCTTAGTGCCACTATGTAAGGACTAGGGTAGACATAATAAGATGTCTGTTCCATATCAATCAAAGCAGTTAATTTCTTTAGCAGTAGCTTGAGATAAAGCATCCTTTCACCTCCACTATCCCCAGGAATTGGACAGGAGCTGTGGGGAGTAGGTCTGAGCCCATGGGGGGAATAACTGCTGGCAGAAAAAGATTTGCCATTGAAAGCAACCTCTCACTGAGAAACATACTTGTGGTTTTACTGCAAGTTCACTGTCTTAATGCCAGGACACACCTTGCCATTGCTCAAGGGATTGGATGCCTGAGCAGGAGATGGGGCTCGGTGGAGGATCAATAGCTGGAAGATCGTGGCAGGGATGAGTGGCTGGCATGGTGCAGGCAGCACACGTGCTCCCTGCACAGCCCTGCAGCAGCAAACACCGCCACTGCTGCAGCCCCCAGCTCTCCTCCAGATTTACCTGGATACCATTGTGTGATTACTGTAAAATGATTAGCCCCGGTTGCTTTCGTTGACAATACAGAGCAGGGTTTCATTGTTCCCGAAGTTAAATTCAGAAGCAAACTATTAAACAGAGTATTTATATTCCCACTGAGCAAAATGCTGTGTTTAATACAACTCCTTTTTCTTGAAAGGTCAGATTTACATAGGGAGCAGCAGAGGCTGTGATGGCGTGGGGGGCGTTTGCTGGGCCTTTTGCTCTTTACAAAACTGTTCCAGCAGGAGATAAACGAGCACTGGCTTCCTGCTGCCCTGTGCAAGTCAGGTCATAGAAACCCTAGAAGATAAGTTATCTCAGGCAGTCAAGATAAATCTGCATGGTTCCCTCCCTCCACAGATGAGGGGGTGATGCTGAGATAGCTGAATTGAAACCCAGGCCCCACTGCAGCTTCAAATCAGCGGAAACAAGGTTTTTAAGAGAGGATGTTCTGCTTGGTGAAACACTTAAACTGAAAACTTAGAACTGCAGACATGCTGAGTGATCCCTTTCTTCCTTTTGTCATTTCTGTTCTTCATTTTCTCTTCCCTGAAGTACTTTTCTTTTCCTTGAGTAATTGTCAACAAGCTTTTTGGCCACAGAGTAAATATTTCTGGCCTTAGCCAGGATATATTTAACTTCTATGATCCAACCCTGTGAATATAAATTTAAAGTTTGGTTTAGTTGTTCCTGAGCACGGATGGATGGGTGGCCCTTGTGAGTCAGGCACAGCAGAGTGATGCAAAAAAGGCTGTCTTAGAGTAAAGCAGTCACAGCTTCATGGACAGATCAGATGGCCATCAACAGAGAAAGCTGGGACATCAGTGGGAAGCTGGGACAGATTGTCAAGTATCAGCACATCAGCCTTGTAGTGTGATTATTTGGTTTAATGCCGTGGTTAACAGCCAGTCCCAGATAATGCAGCTAATTAATCAAAAGCATTGCAAGACCTTATTGCTGTTCCATGTTCCCCTACTTCTTCCTCAAACACAGCTCCTTGCTCTGTTCCTCCCTCCCTCCTGTCATCCCAAGAGTTGTCCCCTGTCCTCCTGACTCACCATCTCCCACTGGCAGTGCCCCATCTCCACTGGGCTGCAGGTTTGGACTGGGGGATGTCGCAGTGACGTGCAGGGCTGTGTGCTGCAGGGCATCACTGCCACGCAAACCCACCACTTACCTTCCTGTGGCAGGCAGAAAATCACCTCCTGCTACTCCCAGCTCTTCCTGCCTCATTTACACTGAGCCTGCCCAGAGGGAGAGGAGCTCAGAAACAATATTTGAATTTAGAGGCCTTGTGGGGAGTTCGGAAGCAATGTGACTTCTCAGCTTCATGCATTACCATGAGGAAAGGGCACAGCCTCCCTCTGATGACATTTTATGTGCATAAAGCAATGTCAAAAGAGTTGTAGCACACTGACAAGAGCAGCAGTGTGCTCCTATTCCTGTTCACAGTCCGGCGTTGGTGGGCTTTGGGGATGAGCTGCTCTCTCTCACCTTCAGTGAATTCCCGTGGGCAGGGTGTTCCTGTAAAGAGGTGGGTGTTCCTGCTGCTACAGAAATATGTGGTGGCAGTTTTGGGGGGGTTTTAAGGTAACACACGGTCCAAAACCTGCTGCAGATTCTTTTTCTGCGGTTGTTGGAGTAACGTGAGGTGTGGAGGAAGGAATTTGTGTTTGGGATGTGAGCTGACAGCGTTACGTCCGTGCTATTTCCACCTTCCACGCACACCCCCACGGGGCTCTTGATGGTAAATAATTCTCCTTGCAAAAACTGCCAGTTCTTCTCATACCAGCAAGGAAATGAATGAAATGTTCTCTGTTCTTAAAGAAACGAGCCAAGATTTTGAGAAGTGACTTAATTTTGGGCACATGCCACTTGTTCAGCTGTGGGATTTGGGGTTCCAGCCTGGGGTAACAAATAGCTCCCAAGGAATGTATCAGTCTGGGAGAAAGAAAGGAGAAAGGAGAGGATTAAAAAAAAACGGGCTTGGGGAGTATAAATAGAGTGGAAATAGTCACAAAGAGCTTAGCACAGGGCGTGATCCCAGCCACTGAAATGAATGTCTTTCTAGTGGTTTCAGTGGAGGAAAACTATGTGTGGTAACAGGGGTTTGGATTTATTTCTGCTCCTACATACACCAGCGCTTTTATGAATTCTCAATACTGATTTAAGGGTAGGCTTTAAAGCTCTTTTCCTTTCTTCGCCAGCCAACAACATCTGTTTCTATGGGGAATGCTCCTACTACTGCTCAACAGAGCACGCCCTGTGTGGAAAACCAGACCAGATCGAAGGGTCCCTGGCTGCTTTCCTGCCTGATTTGTCGTTAGCAAAGAGGAAAACCTGGAGAAACCCTTGGAGACGTTCCTACCACAAGCGCAAGAAAGCAGAGTGAGTAGTGGTGAGCAAAGCTGCACAGGGGTGGCAGGGAAATAACCCAGCCCCTGCCCTCAGGAGAGCAGCTGGGTTTCCCCAGCCCTGGGAAGGGACAGGGCACTTCACGTGCCAGGAGCTGCAGCTTATGGTGCTGAACCCAAAAGGACCTTCAGTGGCATCATTCCCTCATGGGACAGATGACACTGGCATTGACAGGATGCAATGGGATCTGTCTAAGTCCTGTCAGAGGGAGGAAGATTCAGTGCTCTCAGCAGCCCTAAACAAGTCTCAGATGTTTAGATGTGCAGCTCATCTAAATCCTGAAGCTACTGGCCAGATAGTTTCTAGTCTTGTGATTTTCTTCCTTTTTCATCGGTCACAATCTTCCTTGCTTGCCTGCATTGCTGGAAGCAGCCTGAGGAATTTGCTGCCTCTACCTGACCCTGCCCTCAATCGAACATGATACAAGTAGATCATTGCAAAATAACTTTTTTTTTGTCATTTTCAGTAAGCTTTGTATGTCAAATAAAATATCAAAATATTGCCTTTTCCAGATGGGAAGTTGATCCAGATTATTGTGAAGAGGTTAAACAAACACCCCCATATGACAGTGGGACCAGAATTCTGGATATAATGGATATGACAGTTTTTGATTTCCTAATGGGTATGTTTCATCTCTTTCAAAAATTAAATGCAACATTTAATTAGAATAAGAACCATTTCTTTCTGCACTGCTCTGCATAGCTCAGCAGTTTGCTAAAGCGTGGCTGAAGCTGCATTTACTGTATGTGCTGTTCTAGATGATTATGAGAAAATGCAGATTTACATGGTTATGTATTCCCATCAGTGCAGATTAAAGGAGCAAAGATGTTCAGAAATGCAGAGTGGTGATGAATGCAGGTCAGGGCCAGTCTCCTTCACAACAGTGAAGGGCTTCACAGTTTGCTTTAGTGAGTGCTTTACCCCTGTATTATATGGCTCCTGGATGCACATGCAAGGACTGCTCGTTAGTGGTGCTTTGTTTTCATCCTGCAGGAGTGTTCTCTGCTGCTTCTCTATGAAATGTCAGGGTGNTCACAAAGGCAGCTGTGGATTCTATCAGGATTTTTTCTGTTTGTGTAACCTGATCTCAATAAAATAATTACCTACAACCAGGTAAAAGTGACCCATTCCAAGCCTAACTAATTCTCATATGAAACCTTTCCTACTGCAGTGAATACACCTCTAAGGTGCCAACCTACATCCTTGATCCTTGGGCACATTCCAGCATGGACACATCCTGTGCCATTGCCCCCACTGAGATTTCTGCAATAGGCCGCAGCAGGAGAGGCCAAGTGACAGCTCAGGAGCCATATGTGGCATCTATAAGTAGCTCAAGGCCCCTGCCATGGAGACAAAATTCATAGCTTGGCAGCAGTCCTCTCTCTGCACATTGACCTTAAAAAGCACATCCCACAGGGAGAGCTGTGCAGCTGTGCAGATCAGCACCATCCTGATCCCTGTCTTGGAGCCACAATACTGTTCTGGCTTCCCAGGCACTCAGCAACTGGGGCAAAGTTCTTGTTAAAGGAAAACCAGGCTGTTTGGGGTTCAGAAAGTTGAATGCAGTATTAACAAAGGGATCAGGATTAACACCCCTGCTCGAGGCAGGCATTTTCTGCTCCCTGAGCTGAGCTTTGCACATGTCACGTGTGCCATGTCTGCTTCAGACACCCTACTGACCCCAGGCTGCAGCAGCAGGGCTCACTGCCACCAGGGCAGGAAGCTCTGGTGGCTTAGGACACAGCTACCCTACAGGTGACCAGGCTCCCCACACAGCTGATGCTGTTGTGCTGGAGAGGGATTTCCTTGGTGTACCCCAGGAGGGGTTGCTGGAGGATGGGAAGGTTGGCTTTGTCTTCTGATGGGCCCTTTAGAGCTCAAGTATAAAAGCCACAGAGAGCTTGAAAAGCTGCCAGAGGCTCAGCAACCCTTCCAATATCACACACTTTGGGGTATCCACGGTAGGAACAAAGGAGCTCAGCAGATTCATTGCTTTCTCTGCTCTACCCAGCCATTTGTTATTGGGGAGCACTGGGCTTTTACGTTGCCCTGACCTGTAGGCTCAAGCCAGAGTGAGAATGGCCTTTTCTTCTCTTTGTTCCATAGGTAACATGGATCGACATCACTATGAAACCTTTGAGAAGTTTGGAAACGAAACTTTTATTATCCACTTAGATAATGGAAGAGGGTAAATACCTTTAATAATCTTTCTGGGGTTAAAGAAAAAGGAAAAAAGTGACTCTTTAAAAAAACAGCCTTTGTTACATTCGAGCTCTTATCTTTAAATAGGTTTGGAAAATACTCCCATGATGAACTTTCCATATTGGTGCCTTTAAACCAGTGCTGCAGGTACGTTTTCCCTCTGGAGCTGTTTCCTGGTTCACAGCTGTTTCCACTGAAAGGACTGAAAATGTTCAAGTGAATCTCTGATTGCACAGCATGGAGAGCAGGAGATGGTGTGATCCTGCCCAGGGAGCCTGACCTGAGCTAGCCCTGAGCGTTGGCACTGCCACATTAAATGCTCTCTTGGGACCAGGACCTTGCAGGAACACGGTCGTGAGCTGTTGGGAGAGAGGCTTTAAGACAAAATACACATCCCATGGAAGTCAAGTGACAAAATCCCAGCTTGTTCAAGTGCTTCTCAACAGCTTTCCTTGGTGCCTGTGGCCAGGGTTTTCAGAGGGGCCGGGTGACATTTGGAGTTTCAGCTCTGCAGGGTGAGCTCTGTGTCTGTGGGGGCTCTGGGCAGCCCTGCAGGGTGAGCCTGAGGAGCCTCTGCTGCTGTCACACATGTCCCTGCTCACGTGTGTCACACGTGTCATTGCCAAGATGGACGTGGCCCTGTGAATGCTGCAGCAGCTCCAGTTGGTGCCTTTCCAGGCGAGCAAAATGAGGGCTGCCTGCACTGCCCCATGGATCTGTGCTCCAAAACCTCTGCACCTCTAAAGACCCCAAAGATCAGCGGCCAGGTGACAATACCAGCTGCAATAAATACTAACATACTAATTAGAAACACTAATTTGCATTTTTTTTTCTCCTTTTTTTCTCTCAGAATCAGGAAGTCTACCTATCTGCGATTACAGTTGCTAGCCAAGGAGGAGTACAAACTCAGTCTCCTGATGAAAGAATCTTTGCTAAAAGATAAAATAGCTCCAATCCTCTACCAGCCTCACTTGGAGGCGATGGACAGGCGGCTGCGGATTGTCCTCAAGGCTGTCAGTGACTGCATAGAGAAGGATGGTTATGACAATGTGGTTGAAAATGACTTTAACATGGATGTTAACACTGTTACGACCGAGAGGTAGTGAAATGGCAGGACTACGTTTTTACCAGCCGAGTCAAGAAGATTCAAAGAGGGAAAAGAAAAAAAAATAAAAAATAAAAATAAGTCTTGCAAAAGACTGTGTATGCCACTTTGTGAATTCAGTGAATTCAGAAATGAGATACAATTGTTCCCAAAGTAGGTAAAGTGTAGACTCTGCAAAGGATTAGTTCATTAAGAAAAATAAGTCTAATGTGATGCTTTTCATTAGTTCCTGAAGAGAGATTATGAAAAGATTCAGAAAATACTCAATCATTGACAGACAACAGTCTGATAGCAAAACACCTCCTGTCCTTTTTGTATAGAAAGGAGGCCTTTACTTAATATTTTGTATTTATATATGGTATATCTATGAAACCCCAGACCTACCTTCCAAATTTAACTAAGAGGGACAGCATAGTTTTGTGACTCACACTTTATTTGTGGTGACAGTCCACTTAGTATCTTGTGTTAACCCTTTAAGTGCTCTAATCCACTGTATCTTATTTAAATTGAATGCTTATTTCCCCCCCAGCTACTCAGCATTTAAAGGGTTAAGGCAGTATGAACTTTTAAAAGCAAAAAATAATAATAATAATTATAATAATAATGATAACAAATACAGGGGTTACCAGAAGGGAATTTCACTAATTGTGCTTTGACAGGAATACTTGAATGTTGGTTTTACAAAGTGATGTAAAATGACAAGTTGTACTATTTGTCCATAAGGAGGTGGCAGTTCTTATCTTTCTAGACTATCATAGCTGAGCTGCTACTTTTCAATTTTGCTTTTGATAGTTTTGTGTAAATATATACATATATGGGTAAAAAGCTGCTTTCAGCAGCTCTAGGCTTACTTTTGCAGCATTTTTGTGGAATTGTTTGCAACGTGGTAAAAGTGCAATAAAGATATGCAAAATGTGTAGCCACCTTGTCTAAATGGATTCATTCATCTCATTCAGAGCAGAGCTCTGTGCACCAGCCAAGTGTCCCAGAAGTGGTTGTTGAAATTGTCATCCCCTTTTGTGGCAGCAGCAAATGGAGCTGGAGCAGGGAACTGGTGATTAATACACGCTGAAATGCTGATAAGGGCCAGGGTGTTGGAAAAGGCTCATCTTTCCCATGAAAGCATTGTTTCGACTGTCATTTCAGCCTCCCTTCCTCTTGCAGTGAGAGCTGTAGAAGCGGGCTGCAGAGCAACACCTCTCAAAGATTATGCCTTGACACGCTGCCCAGAGGATTTAGAAACACCAGTGCCTCTGACTTGGGCTGCAAAATCCTCGCACAACCTAGAAAATCTCAGCCTAAATTAGCTGGAAACATGGTGTTCTTATCCAAATAGTTTTGAATCGTGCTCAGCTGCATTCACTTAAGATGTGTGGAGACTTTCAGCCCAAAAAGAAGCTATAAATTGAACACGTGGCTGTATTTGACTTGTGAAAACATGGTGTGGTACAGCAGGAATCCCTCATCACTCCTCTGGGTGAGGGGAGAATTTATTACGACGATGTTCATCACAGCTATAATTCAAAGCTGCCATTTGTTTCATTTGATGTCTTTTTTCTCAGGGATTCATAACCATATACTTTAAAAGCCAGGTAGGCTAAAATGTAGGCATTTCAGCATATTAAAATTATGAATGAGGGAAAAAGCTGCTATATGGGCTCATTCACTTCTTAGGTTGATATATTATCACTAAAAAAGACATGTCTTTTATATTTTATTGCCCATTTCGAATTCCCAAGGCTCTCACATGCATGGCATACAAAGACAACAGAATATCTCAAATTGTACCACTGTGCATAACCTTGGAAAATTTCTGTTTTATCCCATGGCTTTTTTTCACTTTTGAAGACCCCACCTATGATAACAAGGACTGCAACACAGCCCTGGAACTGCATTGCTCTCTCCCCATTAGCCAAAAAAAACCCTAAAACCAAAACATGAGATTATAAAAAGGTGAAATGGGTGATATTATCCTTGGTCTGTCTCCAATGCCTGGCTGTGGTTTTCCTGCAGGTGCAGGTTTTTCTCACTATGAAATTGTGCCAGGGCAGCAGAGGAGCTATAAAATCACCTTCCCAGGGCAGCTCTGCTTTCTGCTTCCAGGGCCAGCTCAGCAAACCTGGTTTGCTTTTGGAAAGTAGCACTTGGCAGCCTCTTAGCCCAGAGAGGATCAGATCAGTGAAGGGCTTGGCTCTTTAGAGGCTGGGTGTAGGTCAGGAGCTCCTGGCAGGGTGGTTCAAGCTGAAGGTCTCTGCAGAAGGCTGTCTGGTGCTGTCAGGGATATGAACTCACTGTCATGGATCTGATTCTGAATTTCTATAAGCAAAAACAGTAGTGTTTTTATAGGTTAAGTGTTGTTTAGTATGGAATAAGTAGTGTTTGTTAAGAGTATAAAGAACTACAGGTCGTTAATCTTTGCCACGTTGTAAAGAGCTCTGAGGGTCTCCAGTTTCCTTCTTCTCCTGGACTTTGATTCTTCCCCTCATAAACTCTGTGCTACAGCTTTCTAGACTTATAAAAATTCTTCCCATTTCCAGTCTCAAATTAAGCATACAGAAAAGCTGAAGGGGAGGCTTTTCTTTGGCGTGAGACCTGCATGCACCTTGGAAGAAGGGAGACACTGGCTCACGTGGTGGAGAGGTTTCCCCTCCTCGGTGCCTCTGATGAGAAACTGGGGCCAATCAGCCCCACGTGGGCAATGCAAGTCTAAACACACTGCAGGGTGCTCAGGAGATGGATGGCAAGAGCTGAGTGCAGACCCCACCTGTGCTCAGGGTAGCTGAGGACACGGCTGATCTGGAGGATATTGCAGGGGTGCAGGGGATGATTAATTAAACAGGCTGTGGAGTTGCTTCTCGGTATCTACCAGGAAGCTCTGGTGTGTTTGCATTCCTGCTGCCAGGCAGCTGGAGCTTTGAGTCATGTTCATTTTCTAGGGTTTTGGGAAGGGAAAGAATTATTGCCTTGTTCTGCTATTTCTTTTTTATGTGGCCACGAGAAACGAGAAACTGGAGCCAGAGGTTGAACTCGTGGCTCTGCCTTTCAGTTTTTGGGGTAACACAGCCCTGAGGATGGCTCTGTACAGCCCAGGGAGGGGCAAACCCTCACTTTTGGGGTGCATCTGCATTGCCCCAACTCACAGCTGTTCTGAATTCCCTCTGAAAACCTGGTGGGTTTGCCTTTAGGCGGAGGGTGTTGCCATGTGAGCCCGTGGCTCTGAAAAGGCTGTCCCTGTGTGTTTGGTCAGTAATCCAGGAGCTGAGGAGGATTAGTATGACGTGGTGTAACGTCTCTTTAGGAGTCCTACATATTTACCAGACAAAAAGATTCTCTCTAGGAAGATAAATAAATGTCAGAATTCAACTGGTTTGTGTCTGAATCTCAAAAGTGGGTGTAGCAGCACGGCCCAGACAATTAGCACACAGAGAAACCTGCAGTAGCCTGTCAGGGGCATAATGCGTTCAGCACAATAAATACAGTATGCACAATAAATAACAGATAAAAATAGATAATATATTTCTGAAAGCACCTAATTACGACGGTATCTGACAGCGTGGAATAGCTTACCGTATTCTCCTGAGTAATTCAGAGGAGAGCCTCATTTGTTTCTGTGGTTTTCCTGTTATTTAGGCATCAAAGGGAAATTGAAGGCAAAAAGCCCTCATTGTTTGAAGTAGGTATCACTGTTGTGATCAGCAGAGCCCGTGATGTGTATACAAGCTGGAAGCCTGAAGCAGATTGCAGTGTAAGCAGCAGCAAGATGTGTTGTGGAGGAGGAGGGAAACTGAGATTTCAGCCTGGCTGTTGCCCTTGGGCACTGAACTGAAAATGAACTTGTCTTACGTGGGTATTCCAGGGAGGAGCATCCCGAGGGTTTTCTGGTTCCATCTGTGAGCCTGCATGTCCAAGGGGGACGTCCTGCTGTCCTCCACTGCAGCAATGGCATCGTCCCCTTCGTCCTTTTGGCACATCCAGAGCCCACCTAATGACCATCAGCAAGGCTCTTGTGACCCCCCCTGAAAGTGCTGAGTTTCCATCTCGGAGCTGGACACACACTGGAGCGTTGATAATTTGTGTCCTGAGGGAGAAAACTTTTCTTCTAGTACTGAATGTATAACCACAAAGTTCATTTTCCAGAAATTATTCCAGCTATCAGTAGTTTTTATGGAGTTTCTTGCCAGTGGTTGTTTACTGAAGTATTTGGGGCTCGATACGCAGAAATAAGTGCGCAAAAGGAAAATTCTTTTGAAACTGAATTGAGCGTTTGGAGGAAATTTTGAGTGTTGTGGGACGAGTTTTCACATGGAATTTCAAGTTATTACCAGATGGAAGCTGCTGGATTTCTTGAGAATAATATTTTTATGCTCAAAGTCATTCATAGGTAGCCTCCAGCTATAACTCTGTCTGACCAGATCAAACTCAATTATCTGCTCCCTTCTACATTTGCATCAGTGAAGTACCACTTCAATGCGTTTGGGGGCTGGCTAGAAAAAAAATTAAAAGCAATTCAATTTGGTGGGTCAAAAGACTTGAGAATTGAGGTCAGACCAGTTCTGGCCATGGTTAGGAATGAAGCATCATCAAAAAGGAAGCTGTTGGTTTGGCAGTACCAATTCCTCTTCCTCCAGTGCAAGGGCAGAGCAAAGATTTGTGTCCAGAAAAGAGCTGCTGGAATACCTGCTGCTCCACCTTTTTAGACATGTTAAACACTTTCCAAGGTTTTCCATTTATGCAACTTTGATGTAATTATGATGCCCAGCTAAGGGGGTTTTGAGCAGGATGGGGGGAATGCTCACATTTGTATCCAATCTCCTCTATGAGGATTTAGGTGCTGGGAGATCAGCTCCTCTCTTTCAAATGACCTTACTGCACGATCAGCCCCATCCCCTGTCACAAGTAACTCGTGTTATGCCTTGAATCTTGCTCAGGTATGGGCCCAAACCCAGCAGCTTGCAGATGGAATTGGCAGCTGGAACCAAAGCGGAACATCTCCGAATTGGAGATGTCAGATCAGAGCACTCTCCACTTCTATGAATGTGGGAATCTGGGTCACGTTGTGCCTTGGCCACAGTAATGAATAGCACTAGGAGCTCATCATAAATTCCTCTGACGCTTCTTCTGGAAAGGTGCTGGCTGACAGACACATGCACAAAACCACCTACAACGTGTGCTGCTTGACCTTGACGTGACCTAAAAATACATCCCAGGGTGACTTAAGGCAGACAGTTTAAAATCTCAGCCCCCCAGCTGCTGGGGCCATGCTGACAGCAGCCATGTGTCACTGCAGAGGTGGTGCTGGGTTCTGCTGGAACGATCCCCGAACACCCGCCGTGCTCGCTGGAGCACCTGGGTGCCTGCAGAAGGTGCCATAAATCACGGCAGGACAACAATCTGCCTGCATCTCCCAAATCCTCATGTACATATAAATGAGAGATGAGAGCTAAAGCTGTCAGCAAAATGTAAGCAATGCAGCTGAGGAAGACCAGGCTGGGGGAAAGAAACAAGCCAAAATGACAGAGGCAAGTTGATGGTCAAATCTGTTCTTGTGGACACCAATACCTAAGCCAGGAGTAGCACTCACTGCTCTGATCATAGGCTGAGCTTTGGAGATGGAGGACAAACCTCATTTGTAAACTAAGCAAATCAGGCTGTCCAAAAGTACAAACAGCTTTCCTCGTAGCTTTTCCTGGTAGCCCTTCACCATAACAATTTATGCACCAGGAGTCTTTGCCACAGGCAGAATTTATAAATAGCAGTGATAAAAAGCGTTTCTTGTTCGTCCATTGAGTGAAGTTTGCATTGTTTTCTGACCAAATCAGAACCCTTTCTGCTGATTTTTAAGACACTCCTTCCTAATCAGTGAAGTCAGTGAGAGTTTTTCAGATGCAGAATTTAGGTGCATTATCTTCTTTCCCTGCCCCATTTACAGATGAATGATCTCTCTGACGTTCCCATGGCTTTCTTAGTTATAAGCTTTAATAATTTATTATTATTGTTTATCTTTTCTCTCTATTTCTATTCTAGATGTTTGCTTCACTGATTTGCACTGGATTTCCATTTTTAATGGTTGTGGTTTTTGCCTGAATAAACACCAACATTCATTATTTATAACTTAAGGCATCTATAGCCAACTCTTTGCATTGTAATTAGAGCTTCTTTAAAATACTGGCAGTGAACTTTAGTCTCTACTGTTTGCAGCAAGTTTCCTTGCACTGGTTGTGCCTTCAGAGCCCTCACTTTGTGACATGTCTGGTAGACTGAAAGAGGAGCTTGTGTGATTATCCCTGGCAGTGTTCCAGGCCAGGTTGGATGGGACTTTAGGAACCTGGTCTAGGGGAAGGTGGTGTAGGGATGTGGGAATGAGATTATCTTAGACATCCTTTCCAACCCAAACGATTCTAGGATTCTGTAGTTCCTGTGAAATCACTTATTCCTCCTTAAATTTATCAGGAGGGATTGCAAATGCTGTTGGCACAAGCAACCCCCTTGCCTGGTGTAAGAAAAAACCCAATCTCATCGATTCAGTACCTACAGCTCCTCCTAACTCCAGCTGTTATCTTGGCACTTGCACTGAACCTGGCGTTTTGAACTTCCAGCACTGCTCAAACCCCCGAGTGTCTGTGTGGGGTGTTCCCCCTGACTCCTTGCTGTCCTGAAAGCTCTAACAGCTGTTCAGAGCAGGGTCAGAGCCTGCTGGTAGCCTTCAGGTTTGATGCAGGAAGTGGAAGGAAGCTCTTCATTCTGGAGAAGCTCAGATAAGGTTAGAAAACATGTCGTGACTCATGTTTCAGTGATAGTCAAGCACTGGAACAGGCTGTCCAGGCCAGTGGCTGAGTCACCATCCCCAGAGGGATTTAATGATGTGGCTCTGAGGGACATGATTTAGTGGTGGAGTGGAGTTGGCAGTGCTGGATTAGTGGTTGGGCTCGATGATCTGAGAGGTCTTTTCCAACCTAAACATTCCTATGATTCTATGGCTCTAGCGGAAAAATTGGTTTTGCAGTGTTCAGGATGTGTGGGTGCCCACAGTGCATTTTTTCACCTCTTAAAGAGGCAGTGGCAGAGCCATCCCATGAAGCCTGAAATTAGGAATATTTTCCTGCTACAGGACCCAATCTAGTGAAGTTAATGGAAACCTTCCCAGCTGTTTCAATTTTCCTCGGATCCAGCCTTGAGCAGCTGCAGAGATACAGAGCTGCTCACCTGAGCTTCTGCGAAACACCCTGGAAATAGGGATGCTAAAAATTAAAAGTGTTGTACAAGAGTTTTATTTGACCTGGTGGTGGTATATCTGATTAAAGAGTAACGCCTTAGCTGTTCGGTTTTGCAACAGGAAAAAACAGATGTTCACTACAGAGAAGGGAGGGTAAGAAGTCAGAACTAAAATATATGGACCATCCTGTGCAGTCTGCAAACCAGCTGGCAAGGCTGCTACATATTTATGGCAACATCTCACACATCCTCACCCTTATTAGAGCATCCTACCTCAAGCCTGTGATGGCTGATTGGTATTTTGAGAGGTTCAGATGCTTTTTTACCAGGTCTCCACACTTTGCACCCCAGACTGAATGATTCCTGTGTGGAGTGCTGGCAATTTTCAGGGATGTTTCCTGTCTAACAGCATCCCACAGCAGCCTGAGAGCACTTTCCAGTTCCTTATGTTGCTAGAAATGGTGGTGAACTGACTGGTCAGACACTGCTTCAGCCAAATAATAAGCTTCTTATTCATTCATCAGCCTTCAAACCCCTTTGCAGCATTTCAACGAAACCAGCAGAAGGTTTAGGTTGTCTGTGCTACTTGGCCATCTGAGGCACCTTCAGAGCAAAGCTGTAGGGACACCAGCTCCCACTGCCACAAAGGCTATGGCAGCTGCCCAGGATAATCCAGAACCTAAATAAATTTCAAAAGTTATATAAAACAAGGAAACATGCTTGAATAGGAGCCCTATTTAAATAAAGTCAGCAATGCACCAAAATCGGTGAGTTTTAAAGAGCGGCTTCTACTTCCACAGCTTCTGTGCTGCATCTGCACGCTTGGCACACCCTGCTCCCCTATTCCCAGGCACACGTGGGTGTCCAGCTTTGGCTGGAAGTGAAGTCAGTAGAAGGACTACAGCAATTATTCTGGTTATGAATCACACCTTCTTACGAACGTCACTTGAAGGAAAATATCGTCTCTGTCAACCTGTTAGCAAGACTGGTGGTGCAAGCACGTCAGAACCCAAGAGCTGGTGATATTTTTTAAGGAAACCTCTTCATCACACCATTTGGAGGTGTTGGTGCACACCCTGCAGCTGTGGAGCAGGTCTGTGGGAGTTACATGGGTCACTTACCCCTGACCCAAATCCTGCTGCAGGAGCACCCTGTGGGTGCTCTCCTGATGGGTTTCTAGCATCTGAATTACTCTGGGAAATAATATATTTTTGGTTCTATCCTCTGAGTCATTAAAGGGGTAAATAAAAGCTCATTATTTGGTTCATTTGAGCAAGAAAAGTTGCTTTCCTTTGAGGGAAGGATCATGCCTGAGCTCCGGGTACATCCTGGAGTGGAGGCTGGTGGAGGTTGTCCGTGTCTACTGCTGTGCTTTGGACTTTGCTCTGTCTCTGAAACCACGACAGGGCAAAACATATTTGGAAGGACAGCTAATGGCCCCTTCCCTTGCTGCAGCATGGATCTGGGGGTGACTGGATAAGCTCCCTCCCCTGCATTTCTCAAGGCATCTGTCCAAAAGCGTTTTTCTCTCTCTCTTTCTTCCAGGGAATGTACTGTGGGGAGCTGCATTTTCTTCTTTCTCTGCAACATGTTCTAATTTATAGGATGAGATTTGTGATAATTGAGTTCAGAGCTGAATGCTGAGCCTTCTCCATATCCCCTGGGGTTTTTCTGGGAACAAGATGGATTGCCCAGTATGCTTCATGCAAAAAAAATAATGAATGAATAAATAAATACATGAATAACAGCATGCCTCATTTTGCCTATATCTTAGCAAGAAGGAAAGCTAATTCTTTAAGTATCAGGAATGTGCTCATTATGCAAAAATGACAGAGCAGATGCACATATTCAAAATAAGTATATTAAAAATCCCATTTTAGCTCCTGGAGGACAAGTGCAAGTGCAAAATTGGGTGCAATTATATTTCTCTTCCCACCTATGGTGTGTTCTCAGTTGAATATGTATTTGTTTGAGCTGGTTGCATCTAGAAGCATGGAGTTTCCTGTGATTGAAAAAGCAAATTATTATCACTACCAGCTTGTGATACTTCACATCAGAGGCTGGCTCCAAGGTTGTCTGAAGTCACTACAAAGGCTCTTTTTGAGTCCAGCTGGCTTTGCATGCAGGCAAGGGCTGGTCTCTTGAGCAGCCAGTGCTAGGCATGTGTTAACAGCCGCACAAAAGAGCAGAGGACACAATCCAAGTGGGGCTGTTCATCATAACTACCATTTAATCAAAATAAAATGATGAACTGATAATTGGATGTCCTTGCAGTGACTGCCCAGAGCAAGAGCCCGGGGTAGGGTCCCTTTCACACACACAAATAAATCAGAAAAGGAGTCTGCTGTGGGCAAAGAGATTAATCTTTGGCATGAGCATGAACAATAGTGGAAATAAGTGTTGCTCATGAGACCATTGCTCTGTGTCTGACTGCAGGAATATGCCTGGTGCTTGCCAATGAAAGGAGCTGCTCTTTCCTACCCCTACAGTAGCATTAAAGATTGTTGAAGTTCTGCATGCCCAGATTTATGAAAAGGCTCTGATGGGGAAAACCTGACTGGGTCTGAGGCAGCTGCTTTAATAATGTAAGCACTTCCACTTCAGCAACATAAAACAGGGGTGGAGATATAAGAACAAACCCAGATAAGGACAGGAACATTGGGAAGAGCCGTGGAGAATGGACCCGCCCAGGCAAGGAAGATGGGCAAAGGTTTTCCATGGAAATTTAGCCTCAGGAGTTATCCTATGGTTCAATTTTTTTCCAATTAACGGTAACAGTAGGATTTTTCTCCCTAAATCACTATCCCTACACTATCTGGAAAAGCCTAACCACTTTTTTTTGGGTTTTTTTAAAACTCAACACCATTACAAAAAACAGGGTTTCAAAGATCAAAAGTCAAATGAACAGTAAGGAAAAGAGCTTTTCTTTCACAACAGAAAAATTAATAAGAACAAGAAGATGACGCTGAAAATGCTCATTAACAGAACTGTTTCCTAACACATGGCCTTACAACATTTTAACCGAAAACTCTGTTCATTCCTGCCGAGCTGTGGTGCCCTGGCAGTGATGCTGCTGCCACTCTTGGGGTGTTTGGGCTCCCTCTGGTACTGCCCTGTGTGACTGACATCTGATCTCGTACCCAGCCCCGCTCTAAGCACTGAGCAAAGTGTGGATTTTGTCTGCGGGTTATCTTTTTTTCCCCTTTTAACCAATCCCATTACCCCGATCCCACTGGAGCAGGCAGAGCCTCAGAAGCAGCCCTGCCCTGTCAGGATCAAAGCCACAAAGAGCCTGGCTTCCCACAGCCTGTTCCTTCTGCAGGAGCCCAGCGTGACCCCTGAGAGCTCCATCTCCTGCACAGATCAATTCTGCTCTCGCAGACAGAGGGATGGAGCTGCTGCCTGCCTAGTCAAGGGGCTGTGTAATACATATCAGCTGAAAATCTGCTTTTCAAGCTTTGACGAGCCAGGATTAATTGCAGTTTGGCATCGCAGGCTCCCACTTGGCTCCATTTTTTCAGTCACATATTATGTGTAATCTGAAGCCAGCGATTTTTTTCTCCAATTTCTTTTGCTGTACCAACAATAATTCCCTTACCTTTTCTCTCTCTCCCTCAAGCAAAGGAGTTAATAACTACATTTGCTGTTAATTATCCCTAAAATAAGTGCAGCTCCATAATTTGAGAGTTGGGATGCCTTTAATT
Organism: Falcunculus frontatus; assembly: GCA_013398115.1. Lineage (NCBI taxonomy): Eukaryota > Metazoa > Chordata > Aves > Passeriformes > Falcunculus > Falcunculus frontatus. Next base: position 194,386 of record VZRV01000209.1, read on the forward strand.
TAATAAGAAGTGCGAAGTTAAAAGAAAAAAGCAGACCAAACAAAATGTAGCATTTTGAATAGTACAATGTTCAGCATCTGTGTCTCTAATTTTATATCTGAAATGAGTGTTGAAACCAGGGTGATGGGTACCAGTGAGACACTACAGAAAGAATGCTGGTTAGTTAAGTGAAGAGAAGAATCTCTGTTAGATTATTCTGGGGTTATCGTAAATACATCCAGAAATAACAGAAGACAAAATTAGCTGCAATTGATAACAGAGAAACCTGTGTGGAATAGGAAGAAAAAAAAAGCTGTGCTTCTGGGACTATTTTTATTTCTATAGAGAAGACTTTTACAAGACCTTTCATCCTCACCATCATACAAGAGGAAGGTTGTCTGCTTTCCAAGGCTTAATGAGCAACACTTTTGAATACTGCTGTGGACTTAGAGACCTTTTAATGAATATGGTGCCAGTGGAAAGCCGCCGTCGTCCAAACTGAAAGAAAATACGGCTTAAATAACAGAAAATCTAATGTTCAAGACTGTGTCTGGGAAATAAAAGAGCCTAGCCCTGTCACAGGGCCGTGAGGCTGACACAGACTGAAGCTTCAAGGGATTTAATTGGGGCTAGTTCTGCCCCATAAGGTGCCTGATGATTTGGGCCAGGTCCTGTGTTTGGTTCCTGCTGGGGCTGCTGGGCCAAATCCTGCTCTCTCTTGGTTTGTACCTGGGCATAAACCCAGAGGGGATTTGTCAGAGGGGAGAGATCAGGCTGGCAGAAATCTGAAAGAGCCTGCTCTCCTTTTGAAAGGGTGAAAGGAGGAGACAAGAGTGCAGCTGTAATCAGTTATCTAAGGGAAAATAAACCGAGGTAGGTTTTTTTTGGTTTTTTTTTTTAATCTATTCTTTATTTCCTTAATTAGCCAGGACCAACGGCAGCAACACAAATAGAGAGTGTGGCATTTAGCTGGACAAAAAGCAAGATGGACTAAGCTTCTAATTAGACCTCCTGTATGAACACAAAAGACGTTTTCCAAAACAGCTAAATATTGTACTTTTATCCATAATTAGGGCAGGATATTGCCCCAGAGGATCATGAAGGTAAGAAGACATAGACAGGGAGAGAGGTTTTTTATAGCTGGGTTTTTTTAAGAGATCGTTAAAATTGTCACTAGAAATTTACTGAAAAAGACAAGTTTGTGGGCAGAAGAACCACAGAATGAGGAAAAAATGCCACAGGAAGGAAGAAGAGTAATTCTAGGAGTAAACAGCTACTTTTAGAAAATACCATCTGTCCTGAATATGAATTTGCCATATATTATGACTCAAAAGATTCTTCCATTGAATTCCCAGCTTGGCCTTTGTTCAAAGTCAAAAAACCTTAACCTGACTTAGATAAGGTCACATCCCATCATTAATGCACCCCATCATCTGAAGCCGAGGGTTACTGGGGAGGAAAATCTCCATTTCCAGAATTCATCTCGATTGCTCCTGTGATCTCATGGTGTCACTGGGTTTTTTCACCTCCATTTGCCCACCTGTGTCCACTGGCAGGACCTGCATCCCTTGGGAAGAGTCTGTATCCCTTGGGCTTAGCCTGGTCCCACCTGCTGATGTGGAAGATAGAGCAGCACGTAAACACCAGGAGTCTTCTCACAGCAGATGCTAAAAATATGATATTGCCTAAAGTCACAGCTGGCAGAACCTGGACAACAGGCAGAGAGGGAGTGACCTTTGCCTTTTGCATGGAAAAGATCCTGGGATGTCCAAAATGCTCAGAGAAATGGACTATTTTAGGTAATGGTAAGAAAAATACGTTAATAAGCAGCTTCGCAAGCCATTTATATTCAATCCTCTAATTATCCACAAACACTGGAGGTGGGAAGTTGTCTTCTGAAATATGTTATTCTCCATCAAAGATTGTTTTCGTCAGGGTTTTCTGTGATATCAGTAGGAAATCAGAAAATGAGAGGGAAAACAATTAATAGATATAAACATCAATCCAGTTGGAAAACGGGCCTAATGGATTTGATCCTTTGAGGGAACGAGGCAGGCTTTCATCCCTAAGTCCTAGGCAACTCTTAAAGGCTGAAGAACAGAGCAGTGAAGGATAAAAAAGCCAGACCCAGTTGAGGGTTACATGGGAACAAGCTTCAACAGAGACTGTCCCCAAACGGCCTTGCTGGGGACAGAGACTTTTCTCCTACAATTTCCCTGGAAAGAGTTCCCTTCGAATAATAAAGTTGAGTTAGGGACAAAACCGAGCAGGAACAAAGAAAAGCCTTGGGTCCAGCCAATGATAGCTCCCCACGCCCTCCCAGAGGCAACAAGGGGACTGTCACTGTCCCACCCTAGAGGGGTGTGCCACATCCAAAGCCTCTTGCAGCTAATCCTGACTTAATGTGGTTTTTAATAACACCCTTTGTATATGATCATGATGGGGGACAACGAACACGTCAGCAGAAAATGAGAATGAGGGTGAAAATGCTGATTTTGGCTAGAATATAAAGCAGCAGGTGCTGTTCCACAGTGTTTGAGCTAGAAGTGACCTTGTCTGGAGACTGCTGAGTGTGGTGTAGCACATCTGGGACATGGAGCCTGGCTGATTCCTTTTACTCTGGTTTCACTGTGCTGGAACTTCAGTGTTCTCCATGAATTTCCCACCTAATTTATCCAGACAGACTTGTGATTACAGTTTTTTCCTTCATTTCTTTGTGTCGACTCAGCAAGTCCTGCTCTGGAGCTCTGCTGCTCAGCAGCACTTTCCCCCACCAGTGGCTCTCTGGCTTTAATAGGATTATTAGTGCAAAAAACCCCAAATCTTCCTTACGTTGATGTAATGGGCATTGCAACACAGCCTTGCTGAGTTTTCTGACACCAGCTGCAAACACTTTTTATGCTGGTGGCCACCCCTTTGGACGTGCAAAGTCAGATGTCCATGGAAATTATCCAATTGCTCCCTATCAGCCCCTCAGTCTTCCCTCTTCCTGCAGAACTGGAATAGGGACGCCCAGGACTCACTCTGTGGTGTGGCTGTGGACAGGGGCACTCAGCACACACACACATGGGCTGTATTTTGTATAAACACTGCTCTTCCTCCAAACCCCTCCTCAGCAGAAGGATCCAACCACAACCTGCTCCTGAACACCAGCACAGAGAACAAATTATGTCTTTTGGTATGGATAGAAAGAGGGAGGGAACTTCAGGGAGCTCTCAATTAGCAGTTATCTCCAGCAGCTTGTCTGATTAATGGCTGCACCTCACACTGTGCCTGTAGAAAAGGTGCAGGGAAGGTGCTTGAAAAGTGCTTTGCTCCCCATAATTACTGTGGAGACTGGAGCAGTGGGGGTCTCTTGTCAGAGTAAACATCTCAGTCCTTCCCCCAGCTCAGCTCTGTGCAAGCACCACGTTTATCAACAGGTCTTGGGAGCTGGCTTGGGTACTGGGACATGCTGGGGCAACTTCCAGGCCAGACCAGTCTGCTGAACTGGTGTCTGCAATGTGGGGCTCTGACACGTCTGGGAGACAGGAGCTGAAAGTTGTGTCCTGTCCACCACAGATCATCAGGCATAAAGGTGAAGGTAATAACAGTCACCAGCCACAACTCTGGAGATCTTGTCAGAAAAGTTGTTCCACCAGCCCCAAACATGGCATTACCATGATCAGGAATGCAACAACATTTCCCAATCAAAGCTGAATTACGTGAAAATTACAATAATTTCATGGCTATCGGGGCGGCTCTGTTCCAAACCTTGCTTCCCTCACCTTTTCAGTAAGTTCATTTAATTGCACATTCACTGCAAAGTAAAGAAAGGTTTTAAAGTACATTTACCTTGTAAAAATATCAAATCTTCTTTAGAAACGAGCACTGGTGAATTATGAATGAAGGCATGCAGTGCTGAAAGTCCCTGCTTATACATTTTTAAATGTAGCCTTTCACTTCTGATAATACTTTTAAAAACCCACTGGACTGGAGCTTCCATTCTATTGCGAAAAGCAGCCACATTCTTTGCCACCACATTCCCTGATCTGAAGGAGTCACAGCTGCTCCAGTCCTGCTGTCCCCCTCACAACCTGGAGAAGAGGCCAGCACATCTGAGCAAAGGTCACTTCAAAGGGCAGGAGAGGGAGAATTCATTGGAAATAGCAATTGCACACTGAGAAGAAAATGTAAAGATTTCAAAATAAAAAATTTAAAACCCACAAAAATTAATTCAGACAAGTTTTCAGCTTTCTGTTTTGATTCATTGCTGGGCAGGATGGTTGCTGGTGTGGACATGCACAAACCCTACCAAGCTCGAGATAAGAAGCAAGTAAATTCAAGTTACATGAACAAGGGGAAGAAGAAAACTTCCACCTTTTCCTTTCCTCTTGTCTCTATCAATCTTTCTTCAGAGACTATTTTCATCACTCCAGAGTTAGAGGCCAGGAGGGGGCCTTAGACCAGATTTAAACCTGATCTTCCTTCTGTCAACATTTCACCCAGTATCCCCAGACTGACCCAGTAATTATATGACCAAAGCAGTTACCTGAAAGGCAACTACAGTTGGTTTGAAGCCACAAGGAAATTACAAAGTGATTTTCTCCCCTTGGCAGTTCTCCTAACACTCTCCATTCAACATCAGTGCCTCCTCTCCAACCTGAACGTGTCACTCTTTCGCTGTTTCCCTTTTCCCCATGTTTTCTATATCCTGCAGTCACGTCCCCTAGCAACTTTCCCTTCAGCTCAGCTTTTTCAATTGGGCAGTGCCAGTCTCTCCTGAGCTCCTGTCAGCCCTCCCAAACCCCTCCATGCATGAACAGTCCCATCACAGGTACTTATCAAAAGCAAACCTTCTCCTGTCTACCTCCTCTCCACTCAGATCCCACCGAGGAAATTACCAACTTTATAGATTTAGACCTTATCTAGAAATTTCGTTTTCTAATTGATTGCCATTCATTACAGTCTTGTCCATGCATTTTATCTTTGTAGGATTCACTCTTCACATTTTGGATGACAAAATGTCCCTCAAGCAGGAGTGGCTGGCCCCATTCTAATGCTGATGTAGCAGTAGCATCCTTGTAGTCCTGTGTTCAAGCTACCCAAAAATGATTCCTCATGGGCCAGAGACTTCCTTGGCCACTTCCTCCGAGATGCTTAGTGGTGAGAATAATTAAATCCGATTTTTCCTCTAGCAGATGATGCCTAATGTTTTCCTAGCTGGGCAGACCAGGAGGTAGCAGCCAAGCTCATGTGAGAAGAGAGTGGCTTTCCAAATGCAGAAAGTATCTTTTGGATACCTCTCCCTTTCTCATGGCTGCGTCAGCTCCAGTATCTCCACCTAATATTAGGCTTGTGATGTTGCTAGGATATGTTTTTGCTTGAAAACAAATATCTTTCTTGTTTTCCTTAACCCTTCCTGCTCTGGATTTTTGGATATACGTATCCACCTTGCAATTATACTCTGTCCCAAATGGCATCCATCTTGAGCTGGCTGCTGCCCATCCCTACACACACATTTTCCCATGTGGTGGATGTTGCTTTTTTCACTCCAGCTGCTGAATGTATTTCATCAGTGGATCAAATGCAAGCTTTCACCTCAAATTGCTGTCTTCTCTCTTAGGTAGAGTTTTTGCATTTTAAGAATTGGCATATTCCTATTCCCATTTTCTTTCCTTTTTTTCTGGTTTTCCAATCAGTTCCACTTGACAGTGATCAGCTTAGTGAAATATCTCCTTTGCAGCACAACATATACATTACTGAGTTTGTTCACTAAAAATTTGCAGTCAGTAACCTGTGCTTCTGAGCTACAAATACCCAAAACAATTAAACCAGGTTTTGTACTCAGGTCTGTGATTATTCCCCAGTCTGACCTTGAAAACATGGTGCGTTTCCTGACACACACTCCTGGAAAGGAAAAAAAATATAATAAAAAAAAAATCATACAGAATGGTATAGGTAGAAACTTAACGTGCAAAATATCTGAAGGTACAATGCAGTACATTGCACTGGGTTTCACAAAATATGCATAAACCGGGTGGATCAGGCTCCCATCCCTGCTCTTAAGGGAATTACCAGCAGTGCTGTGTTCCAGTTCCCAGCCATTGGCAATATACCCTCCTGTAAATGCAATTAAAAAATCTCTGCCCAGCAAAAAAAGAAAAAAAGAAAAAAAAAGTCAAAGCAAATTACCGTCTTTTCTCAAATTTTTTATCAGACTGCACCATCTAGAGGGCGGCAGCAGCAGCATCACCCGGCTCAGGAGGGTACCAGTGATGGAGACATTGCTCTGTCCCACTGCACAGAAAATACTCCCACATCCCTGCTACAGTCAGGACAGCTCTGCAGGAACACATTTTGCAGAAAAGATTTTCCTGTCTTTGTGTGATTTGCTGTCAAGGTGAGCAAAGGACACGACCCTGACCCGTGGCCCACCATCTGGAGCCAGCAGCTGTGTGCGTGCTCTTATTAAATTCACATTAAGCTTGGTAGTGACCTCCTACTTGGCAGGGGAAGTATTTCCCGGTTCGCAGTGTGACAACTGATCTATCAAACCCCTAATCAGTTTATTATTAGGTTATCAGCACACACGAGCATGGCTCAGTACCAGGTCCTGCATTTGGGTTACAGCCACCTCCCTCAGTGCTGCAGGGCTGGGGCAGAGCTCTTGGAAAGCTGCCCCATGGGGAAGGACCTGGGGGTGCTGGTCCACAGTGAATGAACACGAGCCAGGTGTGCCCAGGTGGCCAAGAACACCCGTGGCACCTGGCCCTGGCCAATGGTGTGGCCAGCAGGACCAGGGCAGTGATTGTACCTCTGTGCCGGGCACTGATGAGGCCAAACCTCAAATCCTGGATTCAGTTTTGGGGCCCCTCATGACAAGAAAGACACTGAAGTGCTGGAACGTGTCCAAGGAGCAGTGAAGCTTGGCAAATCCACCCATCTCTGCCTCCAAAATGTAGGTCAGTGTGGTGTCTCAGACAGCCAGGGAGTGAGGTGTCCAAATTCAGCTTTCCCATCAGCTAATAAAGAAATCATCAATAATATTAATTCAATAACAGTCTCAACTGCCACAGGAACTTGAAATAAACCTAGAAACTGAGACAAGAAACTGCCTGATGCACAGATTGACCATGCCTTCATGCAATTCTCATTTCTAGTGCAACCAGGCCAACAGTGAATGGTTGGGAGAGTAGAAAGAAAATGCAAAAAATAAATGGCTAGAACAGTGCTGCTTACCTTCATTTTGCAGTTCAATAACTTTTAGCATCATTCTCATCCTTGCAAGGTGTTGGTCCTTCTCCTCTCCTCAGGGAGTACAGCACAGAAGCTGAGTTAAATCTTTCAGTGGGTTTTACACAAAAAGCTGTTGCTTCTTGGCTGTCCAAGGAGAGAAAAGGTGTGAATAAGCACCATGAGGTTATTTTAGGCAGGAAAAAAACCTTTTTTAGGGTTTTTTTGTGCTTGGGAAAGGGCTCTCTAATGGTTTCAGAAGTGCTCCTGTGTAATGAAACCGAGCAAGCAGCACCTGGGGTCTTTCCCTCCAAGGGATTTAGAGGGATTTGAGCCTGAGCAGTGAACAGCAGCTGACCTGAAGGAATACACAGCGAGGGACCCTCTGCTCTTGCTCAGCATGATCAGCACAGGGTGGGACAAAGCTGGAAGGGAGCCCTGGCTGTAGAGGGCAGAGGGGGGCAGTGGGCTCTGCACTCCCTCACCAGCTCCCCACACCCTCCCAGATCCCAGTGCTCCACTGGGAGCATCCTGATGCCACGGCCTGAGACACAGCTGAACCCTTTCTGGGGATGTTTTTGTGGGGATAACCTGTTCCAGGGTCACAGTGCTGCCAGTTCCTGAATGCAATTTGGTGTTACAACTTGAAACCAAATTGCTTCTGATGACCTTGTGCAATGCAGGTTTTTAGGATGATTTCATTAGCTCCACTGGATTAGCTTCCTCGGAATGGACAGGCTGGTTATTTCTTCTGAGTAGTGAGCATCTACAGCAGTTCAGCCCCTTTGAATCATATTAAATAACCTCCAAATGGATAATGAAGAGTTATTAATTGGAGTTATTAATTGGAGAGCCATTCCCATTCCAACATGTCCCCATTTCCCCTCCCATCACTTTTCCCACTATAGCACAGCTTGTGCCATGTGAGCACCATGGCATAGGGGAGCTGATGCCAGGGCAGGGGAATAGGATGAAAAAAGGAGAACTCTTCCACATGGATGTTGACTTTTCCTCAGACAACTTCAAGAAATTCAGAGGTTTCCCAATCTACCTCTCACCTGGTAGCAAAATACACTGGCAGGCTGCAGGGTAGATGTTTGTAAGCCTCAGATTGCTGTGAGATGGAGAGGTTTGTAAGATTCAGATGGCTTAAATAGCTTTACACCATCCTAAGGAAAAGTGGGGACATCCCTTCAAATTGGGGAACTGTTGCTCTTCTTTGCTTCCAAATAAAGATTAAGTTCTAAACTGCCCAAATCAGATATGAATGCAGTGGGGTTGGAGCCAGGCGACAAGCTTCAGATCCAGACTTCAGCAACCAAAAATAACCTTGGGAAACAATCTTCTAAACTCCAAGATTTAATTAAGAACATGTCCATCCCCATCCGTGTTCCAGGGGAATGAATCTAAATACAACTCTGGCTCTCTGCTCAATGCTCTTCAGCCCTGTACCAAAGAAACATGAAGAGCTGCAATGGCTTTTTTTTAGAAGTTTTCCCCACGAAAGATAGAGATAGATAGGCCATTAACCAC
>VZRV01000209.1:203156-353524 GCA_013398115.1 Falcunculus frontatus
AAAAAAAAAAAAAAAAAAGACATTAATTCGACATGCTCCAAATTTAGTGGTTTTTGGGATCCAAGACTTCTACTGAGTTCTATTTCAAAATGCAAATAATAGTTCATGATTCAGATAGCCCTTCTACAATCTTCTCATCCTGGTGCCTGATTTTTACTTCCTGGATAAAATGAACAAAAAGATGTGTTCCCTCCCAAGCTCAGTCAGTGCAGAATAGCTCGAAGTACATTATATGACCCAAAAAACTCCCATGCTCCAGTTTTCTCAACTACCAGGGCACAGCAATGCTCTGCCAGCAGATCTCTCTGCAGCACATGCCAGAACAGGATCGTCTGCTTATTTTAAGTGAAAATTTGGCTTCTTTGCATCCTGCTTCCTAGAAACCCTTTTCCAGCCCCGCTGTCCTTTGTCAGCACCAACTCATCTGATCAATTTTCAAGATTATTTCTGTTTGTAGGCTGCTGCCACAGGATAAATGTCCTTCAGCAGCCCAGAGCTCCATCTCAGGTAGCAAAGAGGCTGCTCCAAGTCTTCCCCAAACTTGCTGAGTAATTCACACAAGAGCCACCGAGCCCTGGTAAGTCAGCCAAGAGCTCTGCTGTTGGATATTCTGGAAAAGGCAGCTTGCAGAGCAGGGTCATTTGTCCTGCACATCATTGCTTATCATTTCAGCATGGGCAGTGTTTAGGTGGAATAAAAGTAGAGACAGAAACCAAAATAACCAGGACTGTGTTGTACCACTGCTTCTTTTCAATGGGTTCTGGGTGTTGGGCAGTGGCAGTACATGATTTGATTTGGAGGGTCATCACCTTCTCCATTAGTGTCTGAGCATTTAAAGTCCTTTTTATGATTTTGACTTTTTTTTTTTTTTCCCCAAATTGACTGGTATCGAAGAACAACAAAAAAAAAACCAAACAAAAGAAAGGCCAATTTTTCAAGACTCCCGAGCAGCTTTAGAGAAACAATGGTTGAAATAATCCCAGTGTCTCACCTCCACCCACTCATCACCCCGCTAAGGACCAGCCTACAAAGGGTAACCCTGAAGTTCCTCCTTCAGACTATCATTACCAACAGGATCTGCAATTAAATATAGATACATTCCTTGTTGTTTCCTGGGTCGTGTCACTGCCTTTGTCAGCACCCACACAACTCCTCCTGCTCTGCTCCCCTTCACCCCCAGCAGCTGCCACGGTGCCAATTCATCCAAGCCGTCTGTGGCTCTGCTTTCCAAGTGCAACTTTGGGTTATTTGGGTGCCCTTGGAGTTGTGGCTGCAGACTGTGCTGTGGGCAGCAGAAGGGACACAAAACAGCTCTGTTGCTGGTGGAGCTTCATGCTGCAAAGTGCCTCATAAAATCCCAATTTCACCACACAGATGGGTTGCAGCTGTAAGAAGAGATGCTGGGCTTTCTTCACTTTGGGGGGTACTCACCATTGTTGGAGCAGGTGAGCACAGACACTGTTGGGTTTAGGAATTTTTTTCCTACGGTAATAGTGCTGATTTGGCTACCCCAGGATTTCCCAGATCCTATTTTTTAGCTTTTGGTCGTACACAGTCAAATACAGAGTCCCCGAATCCTTCAAATTTCATAAATTGCTGTTTGCCTGGAAACTCACACCAGCAGTAAAATACTGATAAATCATCTTCTAATATTTCCCTAAAAGTGTTCTATCCGAAGCTCAAGAATTAGGACCATAATTTCTAAATTCAGAAGTCCTAAGAATTATTCATAGGAATTGGGGAACAACTTGGAAAATGAGGAAGATGCTAAAGGAAAATAAACTACTCTCACAAATACTCATTAAGAGGGAGATGTGCTTGTGAATAACCACTCCTTTGCTTGCACACAGCCAAAGGAGCTGCTGCAGAAACAGGTTAGTCAGAAAATACACAGGATTTGACTCTCAAATAAGGAAATCTACTCTTAATCAAGACATGTGGTTTACTGAGAACGTACCTATATATTCCTAAAAGCGCCGTACACCAGATTAATGGGAAGGAGCTGAGCTTCCATTAAAATACTCGACTTCTTGAAGGCCCCATTTTGTTAAATCCAGCTGCCTAAAAAACACTGAAAATGAGAAACTTTTAGTGCTACAAGTTGGCTTCAGACACTTTTAAATCCCAAAGACATTTCAAACTGAAAAGCTGATGAAGAAAAATAATCTGAGGTCAAAACTTAACGAGAAGAAGCAGAAACGAAGCTGGTTTATATTTATATGGAGAGCCTTTTTATTACACTTACCCAGCTCAAACATAAACCATGACTTCACAAATAGGCACACAGCAAAGCTCCCAACCTTGCTGAGGACAGCAGCACTGAGGACGAGCATTACACCACAAATATTTTCACCTGAAACTACCAATGGTGAGGATGCACTTCAGGTGGCAGAGATCAAAGCTTATTTCTCTTTAGACTCTGCTGCGTGCATCAGAAAGCCTCTCATAAGATGAAAAGGATGGAAAAAGCAAGAAGGGAGCTTACATCTCCTTCAGGAGCTATCAGCAGTAACCTCAGAACACAATGTTAGCTCTGGTTCTCTGCTGCGAGTGGCTTTCATGTGATGGAAAGCCAAATACTTGAAGGATGATAAATGATGAACTGTGAATGATTATTCTATTCAGAGGAAGAGAAGGCAGCTTATGTCTGGCATGGAGGAAAATGTAATTACATGTCTCTGACACATTAAGCACCAAGTGTTTATCCTGAAAGGAAGTTGAGTAGTTTAACTGGTATTATCAAAACATGAAGTATTTTTTTTTTTTTGTCAGAATGAAGAAAACCCTTGATAATTGAATTTGCTTACAGGAAGAAATACATCAAATCAGAATTATGAGTGAGGAGGGGTCAATTACCCAAAGAAAATAAATCATGTTTGTAATGGTGAAATATTATTATCACTTGATAATAAAGATTTGGGAAACAGATTACAGAGTGTGATCCTATTATAAAGATGGGTATTGTGGAAAACTGGACTATCCTAGGAGGTTTGTGCAGCCACAGGTTGCAACTTATTGAGAAATGTGAAGGGATTATACCTGAAGAGAAATCAGTAGATAGAGAACCTGGGGAGAGGTAATCCTGCAGCTCAGTTCTGAAGGAAGATGGTGTTCCTGCCTGCCATCCCCTTCCTCTGAACAAACAACAGCACTTGCTCAGGGGCCAATTTCCAGTTGCTTTTGCCCTGCCTGTTTGATCTGCATTGTTTTGGGATTGTTCATGCAGCTCCCAGAAAACTTCTGCGTGGGAGAGCGCTGTGAGTAAGCGAACTGGAATGAATTACTACTTTCAAACGAACATAAAATCAGCAAAACATAAGAGCGCTGCCTCTCCCTGTCCCTCCTGCTCCCTGAGGTGCAGGGTTTGTGAGCAGTAAAGGTGGCAGCAGGGCACAGAAAGGGGCAGTGAGTTCCCACCCAGGGCTCAGCCTCCCCTGCTGCAGCCGGGGGTCCTGGGCCAGCACACGCCACTGAACCCCCCAGGGTGGGCCAAGGGAGCATCAGGGCATCCTTGATCCAAACTGACCACTCAGCCTCCATTCAAACAGTCCCTGCAGGGCCACATCTGTTCCCAGGGACCATCTCTGGTGGCTGGAGACACGGACAAGCTGTGCATATGCTCCAGCTGCTCAGAGGCCCCCTCCCCATCCACCCAAAAGCTGTTAAACTGCATCACTGTGGGGCAGTTGCCTTTGCTCTTGCAGGACCACGTGTGGTCAGCTCAGCCAGCTCAGGCAAAGCTTGTGCTCCTTGCATTTGGTTGCCTTGTATTTCTCCATGTTTTCCGTATCAGATAATAAAAACTCCCAGATTCTCTGAAATGTGTGCAAGGCAGATGGGAGGGACAGTTTTGAATTAGTTCAAATTTGCTGGTTTGTGGATCTGTCAAGTGCTTGTGTGACCCCCCCCCCAGAAAAATCCCTTAAACCGATGAGTGTGTGGTAGAGAGCTGACAAAGCACCACAGACACTGGTCTGGGCCTCCAGCCCCTCAGTAGCCACCTAAATATTGCAGTTTATGTCTGGGCAGCATGAGGTTGCTCATCACTGAGCTTGATGGCCCTGGGAGAGACACACTGCCTGTGGGATGGTTGGTAGGAATCTCTAAGGGATGATGGTACCATAACAGTTCACCTTTGCTCAACTGGGAATCTGTTCCTTTGCTCCAGTGTTGCTCCTCCATGCCTGGCTGGCTCTTGCCCTTTCTCCTCTGGAATAATTATGATGGCTGAAAATAAATGTGTGGGACAACTCGTGCCAGTTTCCACAGTTTAACAGCTCATGGACATTTGTGTGAAAGTGTGAGCCGGGATGTTTCTAATTCTCCTAATTCTCTTGACAAAACGGTTTTATAAATAATCAGGCCTTAATTTTGTGATTCCAGTTAATGCAGAGGGAGTTAATTAACATCTGGAACAAGTTTCCTGGCCCGAGTTATTAGCTGTGTCTGGTGCAGAATTCAAACAATGTATGAAGGGAGGCCTATCGCCAAATGATTCTGGACAACAGGAATGAGAAATGACCAAAGGAGGACGAGGTGAGGCAGCTGTGCCAGGGTCGTGTCCATTTCTGGGAAACAAGAAAAGTGGCCACTGAGTCGGGGCATGATTGTTGTGCCAGCCCAAGAGGTGCAAAGAATGGGCCTCATCTCTCAACTCACCTTCATTTCAAACCCTTCAGCTCTTCCTTCTCCAAAAGCATAATGGACCAGGATTTCGGAGGCTTTCACAGCTGAGGCAGGAAAAATCCCACTAACAGAAAGGATAGACTATATTTTAAGAAGAAATCCTTCCCTGTGAGGGTGGGGAGGCCCTGGCACAGGGGGCCCAGAGAAGCTGCGGCTGCTCCTGGATCTCTGGAAGGGTCCAAGGCCAGGTTGGACACTGGGGCCTGGAGCACCCTGGGATAGTGGAAGGTGTCCCTGACCATGGCAGAGGGTTGGAATGAGATGAGCTTTAAGGTCCTTTTCAACCCAAACAGTTCTGTGATTCCGTGGCAGGTCTCTGGTGCAAGTTTGCACATCCCTCCTGTGTCTCTACCTGCAAACCCAGAGAAAGAGATTTAATTTTGTGCTGCTAAGAAGGAGAAGAATGCCAAATCACAAGCATGCAAACTCTGAACCTCTGCCTCGCGTATCCATGTCAGAGAGAGAAATGAGGATGTGTCCTTTTAACCACCAACATCCCTCTAGCAGAAAGGTGCAGGGCAAAACAAGGACAGAATATAAAATTTTAATGGTTCTTTTACGTGAACTCAAACAATTTCATCCAACCAAAAGTGATTATTTATTTATTATCCAATTATTTATAAGGCTTTAAAAATATCTTTCCATTACATTTGGGTTTAAGCAGAAAATGTGTTTAAAAAAATCCAGAATTTCACTTAATAAGTGTCTAAAAGCTAGAGACTTGTCCACGTTCTCCCTCCACTGTCTCTGAAGCTGTGAAATCATGAGAGCAAATGAGCAACAACACAAGAGTAGGTAGGAGAGCTGACTTTTCACCCTGGAAATCCTCCTTTTCCTATTTTTCACTGCCAAAACACAACTGAGAATCTCCAGAAATGGATTTTCACATATGCCTTGTGAATCTCCTTATCCAGCTAGGGCAGGGATGATATGTCTGGGCTAGCTTCTATAGCTGCTCACTTATTTACCACCTCTGATGTGATGAACTGTCATTGAAGGTTTCTTTTCCTGTTTTGGTAGAAACCTGTGCTGTGTTTTATGCATGAGTTTTACACTGCTGCAGCTAGAAGGCACGCAGATGAGGAATGCTCCTCCAAATAACCCCCTAGCTAGGAAATATAAACAATTCTCACTGAACTCCAGCAGAAAACCACAAATTGTGGTGCAAATTTTATTTCCATGAAGTTCTACATGTAAACACAAAAGAGATGCAGAAGGGGAAACAACTCGGCTGATGGATGTGGGCGGAGCAGGGAGAAATACAGGGTGAAATTCGGGTGGAAAGTTTGGCAAGCCTCATCCCTTTCCTAGGAATAAGGGTCACCGAGTTGAATGCCGTGAGATCTCTCATAGGCAGAGCCAAATACCCATCCAAGTTTGGGGAAGTCTGCTTCTCTTTATCCCATATCAAAATAACTAGGAGAAAAGAGCCTACATTTCCCCATTCTCTTCTTTTCCAGAGCTACAGATCTTGTACTAAAAAGTGCTAAAAAGAAAGCAGTTTACTGGTGGTGTAGGCTGTTGCTGAGGGATTCAAAGCCTGCTGAAGGACACCACTGGTTTCCACTGATTTAAACTGAAAGAGAGTAGATTTAGGTTGGATGGAAGAAAGAAATTCCTCCCTGTGAGGGGGGGGAGGCCCTGGCACAGGGTGCCCAGAGCAGCTGTGGCTGCCCCTGGATCCCTGGAAGTGTCCAAGGCCAGGTTGGAAGGGGCTTGGAGCAACCTGGGAGAGTAGAAGATGTCCCTGCCCATGGCAGAAGGGGTTGGAAAGAGATGATCTTAAAACGTTTCCTCCATTCCAAACAATTCTATGATTGCATGATAAATTTAAAAGGTTTGGAATAAAGTCCTAAACTGCAACCAAGTCTGAGAGACAGCAGGAGGGGTTGTGCTGCTGGGAGACACCAGTCTGTCCCAGTAAGAAGACTGGAATGCCAGTGTTCAGTCCTAAACACTGAGGCACTCACTGTTATTCTATTATCCCATAATGAACAGTAATTCAGCCCAGTTTGGATTTATGACTCGTCTGAATTTCACGTACAACTTTCATAATCCCTGTCATAATTACAAAAATTGCAAATAACTTTTTAATATCAATGTTTAAAAAATTAGTCAAATCTTTCACGGCATTTTTATTGCCTATTTACTATCTCAAATCAAATGGTTTACAACTTTGTGCTCTGAAAATATACAACATAAGAAAACACTAGCCTGGCAAAATTATGCTTTTATGATAGTGACAGGGGTGAGTTATAGTTGCTCTAGTTAAGCTGTAATGGCTGCACAGATGCTGGGAAAAAAACTATTGTACAACATGTTCTGCCACCATAAGCATGGCACCTGCTCGCTCCACCATGGTACATACAAGAGCATGTTAACATTTCTTCATGAATATTATTTTCAAGGATTATAATTGAACCATAAACATTCACTTGGGGATAAAATATCAGCACGCAGGCTTTAAAAATTACCTTGAGAAATATTCCGCTGGTTTTGCATATATGGATTTCAGAAGCAAGTTTATGAGAGGTCGTATATAATTTGTTTCTGATCTTGTAGGACTCAGAAATGGTTTGTGTTCTTCTCAGGGTCTGTGTGAATTTGCAGCAGGTGAATGCAGTGATATTTACAGAGCCAGAAACCAAATCCCCCAGCTCTCAGGAAGTGACAGTGTCTATCCACAGGTGATGTGTGACACCAGTGGCAATGGCAGGAGTTTCCTGTGTCCTGCCAAGCTGCCCCTGCACCACCCACCCCTGGTCCCACTCACTGCTGAGGTGCTGCCCAAGGACACCAACACAGGTTGTTATGATCTGGCTCCTTTTGCTCAATTTAGCCTCACGAAACAACTGCTGAGATGGAAATTTAATCCATGTGTATTTCCCAATGGAATGGGTGAGGAATACGGTGGCCATGAGCTGTAATGCACATTGCAGAAGTGCTTGACATGAACAAGTGGGTTACACTCACCCCTGCAAGAAGATACAGGAACAGAGATAATTAACATTACTGCAGACATGACACTGCAGTCATTTGCTCTAATTCCCAGTACAGAAAACTTCACCTATTAAATACTGTCAGTAAATACATGAGGATTTTGGTCAAAGTGTGTTGTCTGACTTTCTTAGCAAGCCAATTTTCATAAATGGAATACGATGAAGTGAAAAAAGAGTGCTTACAGATTTAATAAAATCAGTCAACCAACCCAGTTCTGCTTTTTGAAATTGTTGTAAATCAGAAGCAAGACCTCTTTTAGCCTTTAGTTTGAGTTACTGGAATTTCAGTGAGGTAAAATACCTCAAAAGAAATGAACCACTGCTAAAAATCAATGTGGACATCTACTTGTGTCTCAAGGATCATGGGTTTTAGTGGGGGAGAATCTTCCCAAATCTGTGACACATCTTCTTTACTTTAAACCTTCTAACTTTAAACCTTTAAACCTTTACTTTAAATCTTCTACTTTAAACCAGCTGGACAGAGTATGAATGAATATCAGACATTATATATTTCATTTTCCTGCACTGAATCTGCTCTATCTTACTCAATATTAAAGCCCTGCTAATGCCTTAGGCAGCAGTAGCTGACCCTTTGAATTAACACCTCCTATGCAGTGGATGCCTCATGCATATGCCTATTGATGTATTTTAGAGTGGAGATAATTTTTATTTTAGCTATCTGCTCTGGTTTCATGTTCCCAAGAAAACGCCTCCCGTACACGGTTTTTCTCATGCCATGTATTTCCCCCTGTGCCCTGCTATAATGTCTTGTTATGTTCCACAGGAAAAGCCTTCTCCTGTCCATCTTTGTCAGAACTCTAGGAGCCACTAAAGCATCGTTTTAAAGAGCTCTTTATCACTCAGATGAATTTTCCCCTAATTGTATCCTTTAACTCCAAAAGGGGTTTGGGGACATACTTTGTATGAAAGATGCTACAGAAAACAAAAGTTGCATTGCTAGTGGTTCTGCTTTTATATTTCCATCCAGGGAAACTCTCTGCACACCAATTTGCTTTCTCTTTTCCAAAACCCTTTTCCTCCTGGGGCTGTTTCCTGGGACAGAGCTGTCTTCAAATAATTTAATTATCATGTGGCACACACCTTTTAAGTCCCCCCTGAAATGGTGCGCGATGCCTTTGGTTTACATCACTTGTTGGAAAACACTCCAAAGCATTGAAAAACTATTAAATTGTTACAGTATTGGATGCCAACACACAGGGCTATTAGTCTAATTCATCCTTCAGATCAAAGCCCACACAGGCAGCTCTCCTGCCTACAGCTATTTTCCTTTTACTTTCCTGCTTGACAGTAGTCCCTCATATCCCTCTGTTCTACTTTCTTTGAACATACAGATTTTCCTTTAGTCATGGAAATATAATTTATGTCTATTATACTGTATTATAGATTGCAGATCAGCACGTTACTGCCTGGAAAGTCTGTTTATTGTACGTCGCTTTTCTAAAAATAAATAAATAAGAAAGGCACCCTGCTCCGCTGGGGAGAGCAAAATACGGAGGGGGAGCACTCGGGGGGCTGTGGGGAGCTGCACTCCGTTCTCAAAGTTTAATTTCCAAGTGGAGACCTTGAAGCATGATTTATTAGCATCATGCTGTTTGCTTTTGTCACGTTGTGGATGTGGCGGGGGGAGCGCTGGCCCCTCTCCAGGCTGGACCACCCAGCGAGCCGAGAGCAGCTACCGGCACCGCACACCCCGGCTCCAGGGTTCACCCCAAATTCACCAGCTCCACCAGCCCCCAGCAGCCTGACTCTGCCACCCCACTGGGGGCAACAGCAAGAAGAGCAATAACAACCCCCCCCTCCCCCCAAAAAAATAATATCCGAACAGACTGGGCTGTCTGGGACGCGAGAATTGCAAAAACAATCCCCACCCCATCACGGAGAGTGTGTGTGCACAGAGGAGAGGGAGTGTGAGGAGGGGGGAGAGAGGGAATGAGACAGACAGAGGGGAGGGAAGAAGGGAGGAGGGAGTCCAAGCTCTGAGAAACATCACTCCATCTCTCTCACTCCACAGGAGCTGAGCAAGGAGCAGGACGATGTTTGACAACACGCAGTACCCCTACAACTGCTTCAATTATGATGGGGATGATTATCCTACTTGTAGTTCTGACGAAGAGAAAAAATTCACCAGACCAGCGTACAGGTAAGATGAAGTTTTTCCAAGTCCCCTTGTCTCTGCTGAGGTTTCTGAGCTCTGGGCTGGTGGGATCACAGCTCTCAGGGGAGCGTGGGGCCAGCTGTGTGCGATGGGTGCAGGCACCGCAGTGGGCAGATTTCCCCCCTTTCTGCGTGTGAAGTGTTCATGATTTGTTTCCTCCCGTGAGGGGTCACAGCAACTCTGGCATGCCCTTTAAGCCTCCAGATCTCAGACAGTCTCCAACCTCCAGGACCCCTGGAAGAAGGGAATTAAAGGTTCAATGTGCCAGCGGGTGAAGGGGATGCAGAAAATCCCAGTGTGGTGGGAGGAGGCGCAGTGTAGATGTTCACAGGGACATCCAAGGTCCTTTCCACGAGCAGGGTTGGTCTCCGGTGACAGTGACTCTGAGCCTGGTCTGTCTCACTGCAGCCTCCCTGCTCAGGGAAACTTTTCAGACGGAGTTTGAGAGGTGTGTGATCTCTCTGCAGCCCTCCTGTGCTCCCCTCTGAGTGCCAGGGCAGGCAGCCCTGGGGACTCAACGCCTGGCTGTGACCCCTCCGTGTCACCCGGGGCTCGTGGAGGACAGGCAGCGACCACACTCAGGACTTCTCCCTGGGACACCTCGGGTCGGGGTGCAGATCCACCGGGGGAATTTTGGAAGCAGGATATAGGCACACGTGTACCCATGTGGTGCTAAAATCTGAGTCTGTGAGTAGGGTGATGGTGTAACAGCAAGTTTTCCTTTTTCCAGCTACATTGCCTTAATTGCAATGGCCATCCAGCAAAGCCCTTCAAATAAAGTCACCCTCTCTGGCATTTATGACTTTATAATGAAGAAATTTCCTTACTACAGATCAAATCAAAGAGCCTGGCAGAACTCCATCCGACATAACTTATCGCTTAACAGTTGTTTTGTGAAGGTAAGATCAGTTACTGTGTATTTACATACACACTGTGCATGGCAAAAAAAAAATATATGCAGCAATAATCTCATCGCTGGGAAAGAAGGGAAACAAACAGCTGAGCTGAAAATCACTTAAAATCTCTGAGTTGTCAATTGCAGAGATAAGGAGTATATCCTTGTCTGATGTGTGCTAATAGGTAACAAATTGAAGAGGATAGGGCTTACATCTTACTCATATAATGACAGAGAACAGCTTAAAAGTCTTATCATATGTGTTTACACCATTCTTGAATGTAAATGAATGCAGATGCTGAACAGCAGCATCTGTAACACATACAAATACTGAACTGCCTTTAAATAAATACAGGTTCCCAGAACAGAAGGGAATGAGAAGGGGAAAGGAAACTATTGGAGCTTTGCAACAGGATGCGAATCCATGCTGGATCTCTTTGAAAATGGGAATTACAGGAGAAGACGGAGGAGGAGGAACGTGAAAAGGGAGCACAAGGAGCAGAGACCAAGCAGAGTGAAAAGTCCTTCGTCCCCCAATATCTCCTCTGTGGACTCTGCTTTGAACAACATTTCCTCTTCTGAAAGTAAACATGAAAGAATTGAACCGGGCCCAAAACTTCTGGAGCCTTGTGGGTTTGCTCCAAGCAGCGTGACCAACAGGCAGAGCCTGAGCAATTCCTCCTTAGCAAAATCGGATTCTGAAATCAAATTTAGCATCGATTACATCCTCTCAGCCCCCGACCCTCTACCTGTCCTGAGATCTCAATATAACATGCAAGAAAATAAATATCACCTACTGGAGGCCCCGCATATTAATCTCCAGTTCTGGACAATGTGATGTTATTTATCCGTGGTAACAAAGTCTGAGTCACAGTGTGTCCAGCAGCCTTGTGTCACTGAAAATCAGCTGCCTGCCTCCTTGTTTTGCTCCCAAGCAGTGCTCAGAAAGGGTTACAGACTCACCAGCTGATGCTCTGTCTGTACCCAAAGAACTTTGCTAAGATTAAAGCATAAATAACAGTTACCAATATCGGTTTTCACCACGCTGAAATTTATGAAATTCTGGCTTTATTTTCTAAACTGTCTTGGATGTCATTTAGCACGACAAAGAATTTCCTTTCTCAAGCAGAATCTGACAGAGAAGAGACTTGCTTATCATCCACTGCTTCATTAAAGTGAATTTGATCCCACTTTCAGTGGTGGAAATTAGGATTAACTCCACTGGAGTATATAGGTCAGAACTTAAGCTGATCTAAAACAGTGTAATTCTGTCGACTTACACTGGCTGGGAATGTGGGGGGGTGGGGGGTGGAAATTGGTTTCTTAAAAGGAATCACAGAAAATCACCCTGTCTTCCTTGTTTTTTCTTTTAACATCATGTTTCAAACAGTTTTGCAGCTTTAATTCATTGTTCTTTAGAAAATGTAGTTATTGATAAGTATTTCAAATATATTTGTGTTTATATTTAAGGCAGAATTGTTTAAATTGTCGAAGTGAAGTTGTGTTCAAAATAATTCCAAGAGACCTAATTGCAAGGATGCTGAACTCTGGTAGACTTGGACAGGTAATGTGACAGTCAAAGAGTCTCTTAATGCCTTGGTTAAAAAAAAAAAAACAAAAAACACTTCTTCCCTTGTACTATCAGAAACCTTCCTGAGATGCTGCAGGAAAGTCTTTGACCATATTTCATTTAGCAAGTGCAAAGGGAAACCTGGCACTGCAAAAAGCCCTGTTGAGTGTTGAGCAAAGCTAAAATTCCACCTACCTGCTCTGAGACAAGTTGTATATTCCCATTAAATAGATTTTTATTGATCCTTCTTGCAAGCAATTACCAAAGTGGTGCTTGATATGATTTCAGCTAAACTGGTGAGATTTATAATTTCCAGATATCAGTGTTAGCTCACGAGCTCCATTTCTGAGAAAGCCAGTTCATTATCATTTACATGCAGTGGGAGATCTTGGAACAGAACCTGATGGACAATGATGAACTGTAACGAGCTTTTAAGAAGTTGCTTTTATACAACTTGTTCACAATGAATTGCTTCCCAGAACATAAACAGAGTTAGCAAAGGCTCCACAAAATCCTGGCTTTGATTTGGCTACTACAGTCTTCACCTACTGCAGATAAAAGGAAAAAAGACAGGAATTCCGATGGTTTTAAGCAATTAAATACGGAGATAAAATTATCTTTGCAACAGGAACTAAAGGTAAATGAAGGTATATGAGATAAGATTCAGCATAGAGGTGTGCTCAGGCATGACTTGAATTTTTATGCAGAAGCTTTGACATTTCACTAAGTTATTTTACATTGTGTCTAATATATACTGTACATTTATACTATATATTCTTATATATTGTTATTGAGAAAGGGAGCAATATCACTGCACTTATATGTTGTAAAAATGCATGATGAATGTTGTCATGATGCTGAAACTCCTGCCATATACTTAAAATTTACCATCAGTGGTATTTCACACTGATTGGTAATAAATGCTCATTTTTTGGAAAACTATAAAACTTGTTATCCTCAGGCATTTCTACAGCATGCAAAAAGTCTTTGCCTCTTCTTCAGAGAGGAGAAAATGGAAAATCATGTCAATTACATCACTGCATGTCTTCCAAACTTTGAAAGGATGATTTCTTGAGACCAAATTCTGCCTTCAAATGGGAGCTTTCAGTTCTCTGTGAATCAACGGTTATTCTGGGAGATTGTTAGACCTGATTCATCTGCTGTTTACACTGACAGTAGAAAAAAGAAGAAAACCTCTGGGGGGACCGGACAGATGGATTCTCATTTGAAGAGGGACGAGAATTTGCTCCTTTAGTGTTTATGCTCGGTGGTAAATAGGTGTGGGAAGAGCATGTCCTCATTTAGTGCTTCAGTGTCTGCATGCACTCATTGTGGGTACTTGTGCACCTCTGGGATCCTGCCTACACATAAATACTCGTGTTTTATACACAGATCTTCTTCCTGACTGTTCTAAACAGATAAATACTCGTGTTGTATACACAGATCTTCTTCCTGATTGTTCTAAACATGGCAATGCTGCTGTTGGGCTGATAGTTATAGTACACACCTGCAGTCTATTTGAAATACATATTTTCTGCTGTGAAACGTGCAGAGGTGATCTATGTGTTCTTGGTGGATGCTGTTAGAAAGAGACAGCTCAGTGACAGCAAAAGTTCCTCCTGAGCAACACTTGGGTGAGGTGAATGCTGTGGGCTGCTGAGACCAATGGAAATACAGTTTATGGCTGCTAATCAATGTAGAATTAATGCACTAGGAAAGGCAGAAATACACCCAAGTGGATTTACAGCAGAGATCCAAAGCCATTTTCTGTAAGATGAATTAATATTCACAAATAGCCATGTCCTTTGCTCACAGTAAAGTGCCTGCTAGGAGAGACTGTCATACTTTAGTTTCTCTAGCATATAATCAAAGAAATTTGTGTACAAATAGGTGTTAACATTTGTTTTGCAAAGGGTATCAATCATATTTTGAAAAATGAAGGGACATATTTCAATTTACCCAGTATATTATATTCTGACGACTCCAGAAAGGTTTCCAGCAGTTAAAGTGAATGGCATTTAATATAGAACAACATAACAGGGGTGAGGGCTAGACGTGACCTTATTCAAATGTCGTAGCCATTACAAAGCCATTCCCAATGTAATTATAATTAAATACTTTATGCCTTTCTTGCAAATCCTCTGATCGATCATTGATATTAACATTAATATTGTATTACCCCCGAGCAAATGTCTCCCACACAAGTGTTATGGATCACCAGGTTTCCATTAACAAAGTTGTGAGCTATTGCCGTGTGCCGGTCGTGGATAAATTTACGTAAATTACTTTTTCTCAGGGAAGGGGGGAAAAAGTCCGGGTTTCTTTCTTCTCTGAATCCAGAGCTATTTCTTCAGCTCCATCACAGCCTGCCAGCCATAAAGCTGTAATGAAAGAAAAAAAGAAAACCTCCCAGGAAAATCCCTCTTTGCCCTGTGTTGAAGCAGGCAAATATTCTCCTGTTTGGCACTGGGGTTCAAAGCTGAGCTGAAGCTGGGGATGAGCAGTGCAGGGCAAGGCTCTGCACTCTCCAAGACAATCAGCAGGCTGGGCAGGCTGGGAAAAGGTGCTTGGCTCAATTCCTCAGATTGTGGCACCTTCCTGACGGCACAGAGAGACCCAGAATGAGCCATGGATTTCCTCAGCCCAGCAGAGGTGCCTCACCCAGGGGCTGACTCTGTCCCAAGGCTGGGCTGAGGCAGGAGGTGGGTGTGGGACAGCAGCTCCTGTCTGCTGGATTGGGGGCACAGAGAGGGGGAGCAAGCCTTTAGACCTCTCCCTTTAGGATCATAAATACCTTTGCAAAGGAAAGATGAAAGGTTTCTTTCTGGGGAGAGGCAAGGCTTGGCCTCAGTGAGGGACCCTGGAGGGGGGTTGTTTATTTATCCTCCTAAAGGAAGGCTTCCTATGATAAAACAGAGATTTTGATGGAGCCACGCCAGGTTATTATGCAGCGGTTTCACTTCTACTCATTTAATTTCTTAGGCTTTTGCCATTGGTGTCACAGAAGTGGTTTTTGCTCAGCAAAATGATGATCAGCCTCAGAATGAAATTCAAAGTACTTGGAAAAGGATGCAGCACTCTCTCTTCTCCCCCAGTGAAGAGAGGCCAGATAACACCCAAGGCAGGCCAGTAGTTGACCTCACTTACAGGGACCTCTCCCTCAGCAGAACCTCCTGCACATTATGGGAGCATTAATGCAGACTAAGATAGCTGAAAACAAACCTTTTCTTGGTCAGCAAAGCCAAGTTCCCCTATTTTTCTGCCAATCAGAAAGATCCTATTAGTTGAGACCCATTAACTCCTCATATAAAGAGAAGCTGTGCTCAAGGAGCATTTGAAGGTCAGCCCACACTGGAGAGCTGCTTCTCCCCACGCCTTTGCTTTGTTGTGCTCCGTCCCACGGCCTGAACTGCCACAACTCTCCTCAGCCACTCAGCAGGTTGGTTTCTCCCTCAAAACCACATCAAGATTTCTGCACTGCTCTCTGGTCACAGAGGGTTTCTCTTTTGGCTACCACTTTCCTGTTCGGGTTCAAATCTTGTGAGTCCTTCCCACCCTCTACCAACAGAGAAGACACACTGAGAGGGGAAGGGATTTGGAGGGATGAGCCTTGGGGAAAAAACTCTGCTATACATCTTCCAGTAGTACAGAGCTGATCTCTCAAGGGCTCTTGGGGTTGTGTGTCAAGTCTCTGCTGTAAATTAAGGGCAGCAATACCCCAAATCCAACTGCACCCAAGCTCGGGGAAAAGAGGGAACCTCGACCACATGCCCCTGAGCACACAGGGACCTGAACCTTCAGCTCTGGCAGTGGAACTCAAATCCCTGTCTGTGATCAGCACTTCAGATCCCAAAGTCAAGACATGGAAATCCTGTGCTGCTCATTCCAGCTGGCCTCTCCCCTCTCTGTCTCTTCTGGGCCATGTTCTCCTCCCTGCTGTGAGGGTGTAAATCCTTGCAAATCCATTAACTTTGGTATAATTACCTCTGGAATTGAAATAGCACGTGTGGAACCGACCTTTGCACGTTATACCCAATGTCTCTCCTCACACAGTCTGCAAAACTGTGCCAGCACCTCCTCTCCTAGATAAAATTCTCAGAGCAACAAATGGTCCTACCTCTTTATTTCGCCTCAGCATCAGCTTCTAATTGCTTTCTCCAGAACATGGGTACCATCTGCACTGCTCTGCACAAAGAACCTAGTCTCTGTCTCTGTTTTACTGGGAATGTCTTTCTTTTTGCACTTAGGGTCATTAAATTAAAGAGCAGGGTAGGTCCAAGTCCTATGGAACTTGCACTGGAATCTTTTTTACCCGGAGAGCTAACATAAAATAACAAAGTAAGTTGTGCTCCCTCCCACCCTTGCTGCAGTGGTTGGAGGCAAATCCAACTGTGAGAATTTTGCCTGAGAAAGAACTGCCGGATTTCTCCCACTGTGAAATCCAGCTGTTAATTCAAACAGAAGGGATGGACCTGACCAGATAGGCCAACTGGCTTGTTTCCATCCTAAAGTCCATTGTGTTCCGCAAGTTCCTAAATTTATGGTCATGAAGGTCTTCCAAGCCCTGTAATGAAGTATGGCATGCAATGTTTTTGTTACGGAATGTGGGCTGCAAAGGAAAAAAAGAAGGTTTGAATTTATCTTTCAAATGAAGATCCTGGAATCTCTCAGGATAAACAAGCTAAATTAGGAATCAAAATACACCATGTTTCTCACCATAACTATGGAACTGAAAATAGCCCTTGCAGAGCACTGACAGAAGAAGAAAACTAGAAGTTGCAGCAAGCCCAAACCCAACTTCATTTTGTTGTGTTTCTCTGTGTGTTCGTTGCCCTTTGTAGCAGGGAATGAACCCTGCTGTGCCAGCAACAGGAGCCCCCTTTCATCTTTTGGGAGTGGTTCTTCTGACAGAATTGTTCAGAAAAAAACCTTTGCACCGCAAAATTGAGCTGCTGGTCTCCAACATCAGCATTTACATTGGGCACGCACCACCTTGTCTTGCTCTGAGCAGGCTGAAGACAAGGTACAGAATTGCTCTTTGACTTGTCAGCCTGCCTGGTGCAGCTCAGTGCAGCTCTCTCAGTGCTACAGCTCCACAGACTAAATGTTCTGCACAAAAGCTGCTCCCTCTTCGGTCTTTACTGGAGACATGATAAAGAATTAATGGGCTTAGAAGTTTGTTCAGTTTCCATGCTGATATCAGTGGTCCTAATTAAAAAAACAACCGAAACCCAATTAGGCTTCCTGAAATTTGCACAGTACAGAACACTGCTCTGCCCTGCAGCCATCAAACCCTTTTGCCAGCCCCAGCACTGGCCCCAGCAGCCCCATCTCTGGATCCAACTGCCCCCCGAAGCTGCACTTTCCACAGCTGCTGATGGTGAAACGCTCTCATGTTCT
Source organism: Falcunculus frontatus (assembly GCA_013398115.1). Classification (NCBI taxonomy): domain Eukaryota; kingdom Metazoa; phylum Chordata; class Aves; order Passeriformes; genus Falcunculus; species Falcunculus frontatus. The sequence goes on from VZRV01000209.1 coordinate 220,883, forward strand.
CCTTGTGCGGGGAAAAAAATTAGGATACAACCAACTTCCCTCTTGGGCCCAAAGGCTCTGCTGACCATTAGCCATCTGTCTCAAGCAAGATCGGCTCTAGCTGAAACTGCTTTTGGAGGATTCATGCCACAGATATTTAACCCCACGACAAAACTGCTCCCCATCTTCCCCTCTTTGCTTGAGGCACTGCACTGTGCTGGTACTGACTGCATCCAGCATCCTCTGCTGCCATCCCCTCCTTCCAGCACGGCCTCTCTGAGACTGGGGAAAAGAAGCAGCGCTTCCCATAAAAGTGAATGTGGAAAATAACAGGTGCAATGAGCTGTGTTTCATGATTAATCTGTCTCAGGCTTTTCCGAGGCTGAGAGCTATATGAGCAATTATCAAACCCTGGGAGGCACTTCAGCACTAATCAGCCCATAACATTTTTCTGCATTGGAGCATCTGGGACTGGCTACATGGCTCGGATCCTGACTGTCATGAAATGAATGAGAGTTTTGCCATTGGGTTCAAGGGATCAAAACTTCATCTTCTATTGCCAGGGCCAGAGATTAATCAGATTAAAGGCCATGTGGACTGCAGAGAAAATTAAATACCTTCTAGCAGTTACTTGGTGTCTTCTCAAGACAAAATAGCAGCTTGCTTCCACAGGTTCCTTTGGCTCTGTCTTTCAGGCAGACAAAATACTTCCTGAATTCAATGGGAAATGTGTCCAAATAGGGAATAAGTTCCCCAAAGCCCAAGGGCTGAACACAGCAGAACCAGATGTTGGCATCTGGAGTGAGATTCCTGGTGCAAAGATGTTTGTGTGTTCTTTGAGAGCACCTCTGTTCTAGGGCTGGTGTACACACTCAAATAAACAGGCCACACTAAGCTAATATAAAGACTCGGGATCTCAAATTTTCTTTCAACAGGAAACTCTCCCAAGATCTGCTACAGTTTGGCAAAGGCATGACATTGTATTACTTTCCATTTTGTTTTGCTGCTGTTGAAATTACAGGAAAATAAATATTTTCAAGATGATACATTGTGTATCCCTAATAAATACCAAGGGCATTTAATATAAACTATGGACACATGGTTTGCTTTGTCGTTCTAAGTAACCATTTCCTTTTAGCCAAATGAAAAACCAGTTGTGCTGTGATGCTGCAGATTATAAATTAGCAGCTCTCATATGGTTTTGTGCAATTGTTTCTTGAAGAGCTTTAGGCTACTTCAGACAAAAATTTCAAATAAAATGTGAATTCATTGAACTGTAACTTGTGGTATTAGTTTTATAATAAACAAAGGTAGGTCACATAATCATGTCATGAAAAACAACATTTTAAAATTCAAGCAGCAACATTTTAATCTGTTTTAGGTTCTGATCCCGAAATCAAGAGGAAGCTTGGCTCTTTCTGCTTCCCAGCGCATGAAACCAAGACAAGGCTGTCCTGGGAGGAAAGCACACAGCCAGGAGTGCACGGCCAGACAGGTTAGCTGGGGGTGGGAGAAGAGGAGACAGATGTCTCATCAGGCAGAGAAGGAACAGCCCAAAGGCAGCAGCAGCCTGTTCCCACGGGATGGTGGGTCAGGCTGAGAGAGGAGGGGGAGCTTGGTTAGGTCCTGCTCCCACTGCTTCCCACCCCTGCTGGGGGAGCAGCTGGGGGAGAGCTGAATTCCAGGCTGGCTGCAGCAGGAAGGCAAAGAGCCCCCAGGGACAGCAGATTGGGGGGGATCTGCTCGACTTCCAACCTCAGCCACACCAAGGACTGATGTCAAAGAGTCTGTCCTCTGCCAGTGCACACTTACCTGGGCATGGCAGAGGTGAAGCTGTTCTCTAGAAAAGCTCCTGCTTGCCTCTAAGGGAACCTCATTTTTGCGGTGGGAAACACGTGTTTTCCACAGGCATGGTCTCCTGTGTTGTTTTATAGAGACCCTTGGGATGATCTCTGCCACGTGGGACATGTGTACCTCAGGCTTGGTCTCACCTGAATTATCTCCCAGTGGTGGATGAATGGGACAAGCCACAATTGCCACAAGCAATTCCTTGCTCCTACACAATCTCAGCTCCCAGCACCTCGTTCTCTCCCTTGTCCCTTCCCATCAGGTGGCAACAAAAGGAGCACAGGGCTGCTGGGGGTGATGTGAAGGAGCAGACTACCCCAAGAGCTGGGGACAGACACCAGGGTGCCACCAGCAGGTCCACCAGCACTCACTGGCAGAGGAGATTCTGTGTCAAAGCCTTCTCACCTGAAACACTCCTTGTTTGACAGATGTTTATTTGAGACGAGGCGCAGATTTTATTTAGTGGGTATTTTCCAAGATAAAAATGAATAATCGTGTCAAGTCTGTGCTACAGCATCGTAAAGCTGTAGCCTGTTACTTAACAACAGACAGGGAGAAAAATTAATATAGCTGAATATATATGAATTTTTTTCTTTGCTTCCAAGCCTGCCTGAATTTGAACCATTTATACCATGACAACAGCATAAGCTGAATTTGGAGAGGGAAGACAATACTTGAGCTGAAAATACATTGGATTTTTTTCCCTGTAAGGAATATTCCTGCTAGCACAAGTGAGTTTTCTGTGTCCTGGCTCCACAGCCACGTGGGCATGTGCACAGCACATATGAAATTGATATCTCTGTCTTAATTCAGGGTTGCAATTACTGGAGCTGAAGTCTAAATTTTTCCAACCACCAAAGTCCTGAGCTAAATGACTGTACAGCTACTGAAATTGATTATCAGGCTTCCTGTTTTCCTCGCTTGTGACCCAGTAATATTGACATAAGGTACAAGGAAATTGCAATCAGAACTACTAGTAGCAATAGCTGGAGGCAATTGCAAAAGAAGTATTGCTGGTGGTGGCACACTGACTCCTATATTAGATTTAGCCATACTCTGATTATAATGCACTTACTCGAGATAGCAGGAAATTCTACTTTTCTTTTTTTTAAAATTACAGCCAAGAAAACCTTTCTGTTTGCTTCTGTATTTCGTCCTTTTCCCTGGAATAGCCCGAAACCTTCTGGCCTCAGAGATCCAGTCTGTTTTGTCTCCAGCATGGGCAATGCCTTGGGGCAAGTCATTTTATGTCTCTGTGTCTCCTGCAGGCAGCAGAGAGAGCTCACCTTTGCTAAGAATTGTGTTATAAACGTGCTGTGTCAGCACACTGACGTTAGGGACCTTCCAAATTCTCTCCACTTGCTGTCACCTCTCCTGTCTCTGCTTTAATCATCCCTAAAGCATCTTGTCCACCCTGCCACTGACCAGTTGCTTTAATCATCCCTACAGCATCTTGTCCACCCTGCCACTGACCAGTTACTTTAATCATCCCTAAAGCATCTTGTCCACCCTGCCACTGACCAGTTGCCCCAGATCAGTTTTGCAGAGAGCTGAGTGGTGCCTAAACGTGTAAGAACTGGCAGCGCTCTGAGTCCGTGTGACTCCAGGAGCAGGGTGTTTAAGAAACACATAAAAGTATAAAGAGAACTGGGATCGAGCTGCGAGGCTTGGAAATGTTGTTGCTTTTAGAAAATAATCTTCTTTTTCCTGGTTTTTAAGCTCATGTAAAGCAAAGCCGTGTCCCCAGCTAAATGAAAGAAACTTTCTATCACATATTAACTCACACTGCCACCCGCTCCAGCAGACATTGTGCTGATGCAGCAAGTAGAAGCATTTTACAGCTGTTTCTTTCAAGAAAATGCCCACAAAAACCCCTTCTACTGGCAGTAAAAATGAGCAGACAGCATCTGTAATTTTAAGAGGAGTCCCTGGCACTCACAACAATGGTATTGCAGAGAGTTATTGAACCACGCTCTTCACAGGACCTTTATAACGGCAGTATTTTTGTTCAAATCCAATGAATCCACGCAGAAACTTAGAATAATTTTGCCATAATTAATGCTTCCAGGATGCAAAATCTCCTGGAGAATCCAGCTTGGCTCTTGTGATATTCCCTGTGCTGTTCCAAAGAGGAATAGGACACAATATCACAAATAGATGGGCTCTACAAGCAGAGAGCTTTGACTTTGCCTTCAGAGGAGTTTCCCAGGCTGAAGCGGGCTCCTTACATTTGCTGCAGACATAGCCCTGGTGCCATCCTGGAGCAATGATCCGTGGCCATCCCCTGCGCAGAGGCTGAGGAAAAGCGAATTTTCATGGATCGTGGCCCCCCAACAGGCCAACCTTTTCAGAGGAAAAGTTCACCAGAAGTGGGAAAGTTGTTCAGGCTGCTGGGTTTGGGTTTGTTTTTTTTTTTTCCTACTCGCATGTGTGACCTGTGAGAAAAAAACCTTTTATTAATGAGCTCTGCCCTCCTCCGTCCTTCAGAAGTCCCTGGGGCTTTGCGTGTAGGACTAAGCCACAGCAGAATTTAGCTGTGAGTGTGGATGAAACAGATAAATCTGCCCTGTAATTACAGAGATTTTCCACCTGCAATCACTGCTGAAGGTGCAAGGCAGCATCTGCTGGGGCCACAAGGATGTGAGGTGTAACAAGGATGCAGCGTAGCAATTCCTACCTCTTTGCACTGCCAGATGTTTGCAATCCAAACAAAAGCTTAGCTCTAATGAACCCTGACTTTTAAGGCTTGGAAACCTTCTGTGAACCTTAAGAAAAATGAATATTTAAGAGCGTGAGGAAGCAGACGTGCCAAAATGCTGTGAAAGTGACTTTTATTACTGAACTTTTTCTTCCTCCAAATGGGACAGAGCGGAAATTTCACTGCTACTACCGAGGTGTCTAGGAAGAAATAAGTCCAGAAGAGTTGTACAAATTTAACCAAACCTGTCGATTTTCTCAAAGCTTAGTCTTGGTCCATCTTTGATCAGGATGAAGTGGAAGATGAGGGTATCTGGAAATTGGGCCAGCCTGTCCTGCCTTCTCCTTGGCTTGTGAGAAGCCAGGCTGTGTTACCCTTAACCAGGTGATAATCTCCTTTTGCTTGCAATGCAGAAGTTGATGGCAGTTTCAAGTTGATTAAATGTGTGCAAAATGATGCTTGAAATGAAAAGCCCTCAGCAAACTGACTTGTCATCACTAAAATCAGTCCAAGTTGCATCATGTTTTTCTTGCTAAGATAATTAGTCCTCAATCAGAGTAATCTGGAGGGGTAGCTGGGTTACTTTAAGGCAGTGTTATTTTTTATTCAAGAAAACTCTTTTGTATTTGAATTATTTCCACAAAGTGATGCAGATAATTGCTTAATGCTTTGTCATTCTAGTACATAATCCCTCAGCATCTGAACAGTATTAATGGGAGCAGAACTTGGCAAAGATACCTGTGCATTTTTTTTCCCCAATATTTTCCATGCCAGAGAGAGAACATGTCAGACAATGAGGAATGCAAACTTTCTATTTTTTGCCTGCAAATTGATCCCGAAATAAAATGTATTCCCCTGGCTGCTGCATTGGGACTGCTTTCATGTCACTTTGGGTTTAATATATTACATTTTAGCCAGGTTTAACCCCAGTCAATAGGTGCACCTTGGCTTCCTGAGATAAATAACTTGACTGGCAGAATCAGGACCCGAGACTCATTTGTCCTTTGTAAAGGTTTGTTTTGTTTGTTTAAATATTAGCATCCACCAGCTGTGCAAAATAGACCTTTTTGATTAGCTGGTTGATCATGGTGGGAAAAGCTATTAATTTAGTCAATTCCCAGCAATGAACTGTGAGGTTTCTACCATACCACAAACTGATGAAAACAATAAATGCTAGACTGTATTAACTGTAAAGGTTAATCCATAAATCAAAGGGAAATGTCAGATGCCTTTTAACATTGATTGAGATGTAATTTGGTGTTGGTAGTGATACGTTTGTTACATAAATTCACAAATGCTCTCAGTTCCTGTTAGGAGTCCAGGTCTTTGTAACTCATGACAAATTAAGTAGTTTGCTTTATTTACGTACCCATGTAAAGATTGATTGCCTCTTCCTGTTCAAGTTACAATATAGCACCAATTTTAAAATAAGTGAACATTAATACCCAGATCTTCTTCCAGGGTACATTTGACTTGGAATAAAAATGAATACATTCTTGTTTTTCCTGAAAGCATGCCATTACCTTAAGTATGTTTAAGGCAGTTTTTCCTTTTAATTTTTGGGTTTGAGTCATGTTTTTCAAATTACGGCATAAGAATTAGCCTTTGTATAAATGTGCTCAGAAATACAGAACATATTTTCTGTATTATGGATACATCATATTTCAATATATAGTATAAAACAACAAATATGAGGAGGAAATGCCACAAATTAGATCAGAATGGAATATGGTTATTGATGCCAAAACAGCAAGAAAAAGATCATTACAGTCACTCATGGAAACGTTTCTTTCCACTTCTCCTCATGAAAGAAATGTGAGGCCACAGAGTTCTTCACTTGGTGGATTTGAGAATCAGGTCACCAGATCTCAGAATATAAACAAATAAAACCAACCTTTTGAGCTTTATCTATCTGAGGAAATTGCCAAAGAAGATCCCCAAGAACAGAAGCATCACTCTCAGGTCACTATTAGCCAAAAAAATGGGAGCTACTGAGCTTTTTTTCCAGGTGCCACTTGGGTGGGCAGGGCACTGATCCTGCCAAAGCTGGGAGCACTCTGTGCTTCCAAACACTGCAGACTCCTTGGCTCAATGTTCATGTCCTATTTCTTTCTTGGAGACAATCACAAACAACATGTTGTAGCAGGTAATCACTCCAAGAAGTCCATGGGAATTTTATTTTAAAGGCAGTCAGGTAAATCACTGCTTAATTTAGCAGAGCCAACAGTGGGAATGTTTACCCTCAAATTCCTCAAGGGCATTGATCCAAGCAAGTATCCAGAATGCTTCTAGTGAGATTAAGATGTGTGAGGACACAAGACCCAGCCCTTTAAAAAATGTCCCAAAGGTTTTTCATTCTGCAGTAACAGGACTCTCTGAAGCTCAGCAGTGGCTGAGCTGTGTGTCAGTAACAGAGATGGGCCAGGCAACACCTTCCCATGTGGATAAACCACTTAAATCTTTATGGCTTTAACCTCTGAGCCACTGCCTGATCATTAACAAGGAGATTTTGTTGTCTGTCTATCTCTGCACACATATTATGGTGAGAGAAAATGCAGTTCCTACTTATCAAGTTCTTGTATTTGCTTGCAAACACCTCATGACTGTGATGGGACACTTCAAAAATGTTTCAGGTGCCTCTGACAGATCTCGGCCTATGTGTGAAATTTTAGCAGGAGCATTCCAGGACACATGAGAATCTCAAAGTCATGGACTCATAGATTTACTTGGACTGGATGGCACCTTAAAGATCATGTTGTTCCAATCCCCCTGCCACAGGCAGGGAACATTCCACTAGTCAGGGTTGCTTAATGCCCCATCCAGCCTGGCCTTGAACACTTCCAGGGATGGGCCATCCACAACTTCTCTGGGCACCCTGTGCCAGGACCTCACCACTGTCCCAGTAAGGAATTTCTTCCTGGTATCCAATCTGAATCTACCATCTTTCACTTGAAAGTCATTCTCTCTTGTCCTGTCACTCTGTGCCCTTGTAGAATGTCCCTCTCCAGCTCTCCTGTACCCCTTTAGGCACTGGAAGGCTGAACCCCCCTTTGCAACCCCTGCTGTCCTTTGCAGCCTGGTGCCACAGCTCAGACACCCGGATCAGAGGGCAGCGAGGGCAGGCAGCATCCTCTGGCTCAGCTGGCTGCATCTTCTGCTCCTGCCCTCCCATTCCAGCTCCTTCCATGGAGCTTGTGGGGGCTGGCAGGGCTGGGGAAGGGCAGAGAGCAGGGCTGGGGAAGGGCAGGGAGCAGGGCTGGGGAAGGGCAGAGAGCAGGGCACAGTGCTGTGCTCTGGCGTGGTGCTGGGGCTCTGTGAGCAGGGTGTGAGCCCTGGGGACAGCCAGCCGTGCCTGCCTAAATTAGGTCCCCAGAGCAAGGCAGGGAAGGAAAGATGCAGAAGGAGATTAAGACCACCCTGACCTCCAGCCAACTCCCACGGCTCTGCATTTCGTCCTCGGAAGGAAGCAGAAAAATGTCTTTGTAATCTGAAGCAGTGCAGTCAAACACGAGCCCCGGGTCCGCTGCAGGAAGGCATCTGATAAACACTGCGATGTATTTGGCTGAGAGGAGCAAATCTCTGGGCTAATGTGTCTGTCTCTCTGTCCATGCACTCTCTGGGGTGTTTTTTTCATTATTGGCTTTTCCCCTTAACGTGATTTACCGATTCACAGATTTTTCAGATACGTTTGTTTTATTTCTAACAGCACTCTAATCAAATGTTCAGTGCTCCTCACCTTCAAGGATGGAATCATAATGAGTGTATAATGAGTTGCTCCAGAGCCACGAGTTCCCATGCCTTTTAAACCAGCTTCAACAACTCTGAAATCTTCAGCGTAGATTAGTGGAGCCCTGCTGATTCACATGGCTATTGTCTCTGGAAATAAATGAAAATCATATTGATATTCACAATGTCATTCACTCGTATGCTAATTGGGAGGGTTGCAAAATAAACTACAAAGACAAGCACAAAGAGACGTGTGGCTCGAGTAAATCTCAAGGACGTGAATAATAAAGTGTTGGATGGAGGGGGACCCCTGGAACCACCAACTTTTGGGAATTCTTCCTGCATTCCTGCAGTTCAAACAGAGAGGGCAGCTCTAACCAGCAATCAAAGCCATGCACTTGTCCCGTGGGCCAGAACAAATAACAAGGATGACACAAACGGGGCCAGAAAGTCTGCAGAGGTCGAGGTCTCCTTGTAGGTGGAGAGAGGAGTGCCCTGCTGGGCATCCACCCCACGGTGATGGGTTTGATTTGCCACAGGCAGGTGTCATCGGACTTCCATGGCAGTCAGCTCCAGGTGAGAATTCCTTCCTGCTCCACCTTCACCCCTGGACCATCTCAGATAAAACGTTCTGATCACTGAAGTGAAATTTTCCAAGTTAAATGTCACTGAATTTTTTTACTTTCTTTGTTTTAATTCTTTGGTTTTTTCCTTTAAGTTTTGGAAAATCGTTTCCTTGATTTCCCAGGCGCTGATTCCAGTCCTGGGCTTTGCCAGCTCAGGACTAGAAAGCAGAGATTCCTTCTGTGAGGATCCTGTTCATTGCTTGCATCTGGCCTCTTGTAGAGAAAAAGGGACAACGTAATAAAATATACAAGCAGCTACAGTCACCCATGAGCTAGTCCTCCTCTCAGTCTCACACTGGGCACCAGGAGTGGCATCTCCTCCTTCTCTGGGCCTGCTCTGGTGTGACCCCATTTAATTATGTGCAGACCTCCCCATCTGAAGATGTCTATGGTGTTACACATCAGCAGTGTGGGAAGATGAGAGTAACACTGGGGTTTGCCCTGCTGCTGCCATCCTGGGGTGCTTGAACACAAATATCCAGAATATTTTCCCTTTGGAATAAACCATTAATTCCTCTGGCTAGCTGAATTAATTTCATATATTAAATAAATCAATTAGCAAAGAAATGAAAACCACCAAAAAAAAAGAAGGAAAGAGAACAGAGCTCACAGACAGAGAAGCCATAGTGGGAGGACCACTAATTCCCTGTTTCTCTTTTATACCCTGATCACAGAAGACTACAGCTGGATCTTAATTATTAATTAGGAATTAAAAGTTACTTGAATTTTTTTTTCTTTCTATTTTCCAATTCTTTTCTCTGAGCTATTGTTTCCCTTCCTTTGCTGATGGCATCTACAGCACCAAAACCAGTCTGACACTGAGGTCCAGTCCCTTTCTCCAGTCTGGATTTAGGGCAGGGAGCAAGGTCCATACCTAATTTTAGATGCCAGATCTACTGCATGAAAACCAAGGAATACACAATAAATATGTGGAATATACAATAAATAAAAGGAGGGGGCAGGGTAGGTATGCAGTTCTTCAGGGCTATAAATTCTTTAGTTTCCATTTTTATCTAATTCCCGCATGTTGGTAGGGTCACACCCTGGCAGAGGAGATTGTTTTTGCTGGGAGCAGAGTTTGCTGGAGCCTTCCAGTTCCTGAGGCTGTTTCTTTCCCCACACGCAAGCCTAAAGTGCTGAAGACCTTCCTTTCCTTGCCAGCCAAGAAGCCTCTCAGCAGCTCCTTGGGTGAAATGCAGTTTTCCAGCTAAGGGAAGCTTATATGAATTGAGATAATTAAAGATACAATTCAATCAGATGGGTTCTAAAAGCTCTTGAGTTCATCTGTACCCTAACCAGTCCAGGGTCATATCCCTTAAACCCTCTCTAACCTCACAGAGAATTTCCAAAATCTGCTGGTCTGTGGGGAAAAAAATTCTGACTCAGTCTGGTTTTGGCCCTGTCCTTGTCAGGATGCACATCCAGTCTCACCTGCTGTGATGTGCTCAGCACTTGCCAGGCACTGCAACCTGGCCAAGGCAGCAGACCTGAAGTCCTTGAGCTGAGCTGAGGAGTGTAAATAAGGGACAATGTCACATTTGGTTACAGGAGGGCAGCCCAAGGGAAGGCTGCCTGCAGCAAGAGCAGCCCGGCTCAGACAAACTCTCCCATTGTTTGGGGTCATCTGGTCTACAAACTGTTTCACATGAGAAAATTAGATTATGCCAAACCAACTTCTTTGGAGGGTTTTTTTTTTTTTCTTTCTTTTTTAAATTCAGCACTAAAAGGATGGAAATAATCGTAAATCTGGAAGCAATCACACACACATCACTTAGAAATGCTCTGCCTCAGTGCAAGGGAAACTGAATACATCACTGCTGATTGGCCTGGGGTATCTCTCCCCCCATCAAGCCCATGTCCCAGACAAGTTAAATGTTTCATTAATTAGGCGCTAACTATGGTTAAAATTAGGAGAGCTGCGAGGATGTCTCCTCCTCCTTCAGACTAATCCTCTAACGAAAAGCAGGGCCCCCAGTTCGGGCTCTGGTTGTTGGCTTGCAGTTGCTGAGTTTGGGGGCTGAGCCAGCCTGGTGGGGTCTGAGGGGCAGGAAGGGATTGGGGTCTGGTGCCAGAGCAGGGGACACACGGTGGGAGCAGGCTGGAGACACCTCTGATCTCACTCTGTGTGTGATGGATGTTCTGTGTGTTCTGTCCACCCCCAGCTGCTCTCAGGAGCCTGTGGGAAATCCCAGCTGTGGGTGAACGGAAATGGGACAAACCATGGTCCTCAAAATAAAGGATCTGCAGAGAGGGACACTTGGGAAATCCATGTCCTTTACTCAGAGGAGTGGCAGAAGCCACCTCAGGTCCCCAAAGAGTGAGGAACACCTCACAGGCACCCACCTCCTCCATGGTCCCCCCAGATCTGGGACATCTCCAGCTCCTCCACAGCAAAATGCAAAGAAAGACAGAGCTCCAGCTGGGAAAGACTTAGATTTGAGGGTCCATCTTTTTTCTCTTAGAGAGTCCAAAAGCTCCTTATTCCTCCCAGGCTCTCTATTTTAATTTTGTCTCTGTGCAAAGGTGGCTGTTTTGCAGCACCATTCTCGTAAAAGACATCAGCATGAGGAGAAATCCCATTTTCTTTTCAAGAAGCAGGAGAAGATCTCCTCCATCTATCCATCCAAAGTGCTGTCAGACTGTGATTTGAATCAGAAAACAGTGGTTTTGGCAAGGCATTCTGTCAAGAAACAAAAGCAAACCTGGCCATTGAAGGCAAGCAGCTAGGGAAGAGCACGAGAAAAGAAAACAATGGGGACATTCTGTAGTAACCACAAACCCCTAAGTTTTCTGCCATATTCTGTTTTCCGTAAATATTGGCCTCGTTTTAATGTAGAGCAGCCAAGAGCTGCTTGTATGAATGCAGCCTCCCTAACCAAGAGCTTTAATCAACTATAAATAAAGTTGCCGTGACAGACAATAACAAATATAAATTAACGGTGCTGGGGTACATCCTAGCACCTTCCAACAAACTGGAAAACCAGGAAAGGCTGTTAAAAGGTAGATGCTTCCAGATAAGAATCCAGCATCTCTTTAGGGGTAGTCTGCAACATTTGGGGCACAGCCAGGGGAAGGACGGAGAGTTGCTTGCCTTAGTGCCCCAACACTTCCAGAATCAAACCCTTAAATTGGTTAAAATACCTTTTGTTCAAACCCTTCCTCCCAGGTCAACACCTTCTCTGCATTTTGGGTTTTCTCCATTTGCAGTTTAACTTTTGAGAGCGAGGAGTGACTTGGGACACATTAAGCAAGTTTTGTTCCCCATAAATCCAGAGTGTTGAAGTTCTCCTAATGAAAAGCTGAAATCGTCACACGAGGAATCAGCTCTGGGAGATGAAGCATTTTATACATCAAATACAGTGAGATGTGCATTGGAACCCAAAGATCTGGAAGGTCTGAGGATGTCACAGCCAGCACTGGTCCTTGGTTAACAAATGTGCTTCCTCAAGAAGGACTAGGGGGTGAATATCAAAGAGCACCTCATTTTTAGCTTTGAACACCAGGTCTCAGGGAGTTCCACCTGATTTTTTTTTAACATACACAATCTGAGACTGGTAAGAAACACCTTAAATTTCACTCAAGCAAAACACTCCAAGCAAAAATCAACCACAAAATATTTAATTTCTGTTAGTCCTCTCTCCTCGAAGGGCAAACACATTTAGTTCCATCTCTAAACGAAAGTTCCAACAAAAATGTTGGAATCAAAGGAAAGCAAAGCAAAGCTTCATCTTGAGAACACTGCAAGATTAGAGCGTTATGAATCATTATTCTGAATTACTCTCAGTTATCATCTTCTCTTGGCTCAAGCACCTGAGAAACATGATTTAATTTGCAAGCCTGTCAGGAGGACTTCTATCCACATTTTTTCCTTTTCTTCTAATGAAATATTTGGCCACAAACATTCACCCAGTTCCCAGCCCAACACCCCACCATCTCTGACCCTGTTTACTTCATGAGAGCTGATTCCTTCCTAGTCTGCAGTGGAGAATGACTGGAGGCAGGAAAAATACCAAATAAACAGCGTTCGTGAGATTTCCCCACAGCAAAAGGAACTACAATACAGTATTTTAACTCTCCCACTGTGCCAGGGAATTTCATCAAAGTGTGTGACCTTGGCGATCATGTGCCTTGGAACCCTTCCAGAGCCAAACTCGGAATTTTAAGTCAAGTAATCATTTCAATGCTTTTTTTCCTTTCATTTACTGGCATTGAACCCTTAATGGGAGTTTATCATACCTTCTGTCTCTAATGTTAACACGTACAGCTATTTACAGAAAAAACAGGCTGAGTTACACTGGGAGAGAAAGATGCTGAAGTCACACTGCAGAAGTTCAGCTCGTAAAGAGGAAAAAAGAGAGCCCTGATGTTATTTCAGCTGGAATAGCTGCTAAATTCACTACCAGCAGCTTTCCTTGCTGAGAACAGTATCTTTAGCCTGGTCAATGCTTCTGAGATTCTGGGATAAATTTGACATAAATTGCAAGGAACTTTTTTCTAGCTGAGAACCTGGACCTGAGTTTCCATCAAGAACCTCAATGACTGTCATTACAACCTACCTGAAACCCAGCCTAAAGAAGACTAAACCCTAGAGAAAGCCACAGTTCTCTCATAGCCATTTATAGAAAGGGAAATAAATATGTTTTTTCACTGGCTGCTCAAGGAGATCATACACAGTTTGGTATCTGGCAACTAGAGATCCTCTCTCTCCCAACAACAGAACGACCGAAAAAAAAAAAAAAGTAGTAAAAATCCCATCTGACTGACAGAGCAAGAGCTCAGACTCCCTCTCAGGAGGCCAAGCCGAGGAGCACTATGAAGTTTTTCCATGTAGATGTGCCAAAGGCTGTGTTTGCCTCATGTACTTTCTTTGCTCAAGAGCACAGTTCAAAAGGGTGAGTCTTGCTGTGATTAAAGCCCCATTATCTTTCGAGAGGCTCGGGGCAGGCTCTCGCCGTAAATGGATGGGGCCATGGGGTTGTTCTAAGCACTCAGAGGGTTCCATGGATACATTTGATAATGTAAAAGGAAAAACACTCAACCCCCAGCCCAGACTTTGGGCTTGGGGGTCAGGTTAAAGGAGAAGCACGGCCGCTGGTTGGCAGAAGGAGCAGCGTAGCACGAGCCATGGAAAGAGGCACTGCTGGTGCCACGGGGCACGAGGAAGGTGAGGGCAACAAAGCCACTTTTTGGCCAAATGGCTGCTTGTTAGAATGTGGGTTTTTCATACCCACGTTCAGCCATCTGCTGTGGCTGAGAAATGAGCAGCAGCTCCAGAACACGAGTCAGCCGGAATCACAGCATAAGGGGGTTCTGTAGCAATGCTGCAGAGATGGTGGCACACGTCAACAGACAGGTAAATGTAGGATACAGGGAGGTTTTATCTCCCCTGAGCCCATCCTTTTGCTCCATTTGCACCTATAACCAGCTATAACACAGATGTCTGCCTTTTAAATGGGATGAGAGCATTTAGACAAACCCAATCTGGTCATTTTTTAAACGCTGTTTTTTGAGTGAGTGAAAAAATATGGCAGAAAACTTGTTCTGAAATCTTTCCAGTCATAAAAAAACCCCAAAAAACTAAGAATAAAGGCAAAGGAATAATTTTCATGAATTTCAAAATGGATTGTTTCAGTGATCCTTATAGGAAATATCAGGTTTTTATACTGAAAAAACTTCATGTTCTGATGTTTCCCAAAGTTCAGCTCTTTGAATTGTTTTGCAAACACTGGCTTTCTTTTCATAAAAATCACTTCACAAGCTTCAAGAAGGATAAATAGCCTGAAAATTAAAGACAACACTGAGTTTTCAGTCAAACAAAACCATGCCTGGAACCACAATGAAAAATTGGGGGCAAGAGGGTGTGTATCTTACTTCATTTCATTCAAAAACTTCCACAAGCCTCTTTCACTTCAACCAACTTTACTCCCAGATTTGCATGAGGGGTTTTTTTCCCACTTTGGCTTTAGAACCACCTCAGGTCTTCCATGCCCACGTCAATCAATCAGGGGGTCCTCTCTCTCCCACACTCTTGATGAGGGTGGAGGGCAGCCAGAGGAGCTGCGAGGGGACAGACTGTTCCCACGGTGGGCAGGAACGTGGCAGCCCAGGAGCTGATGCCTGGAGCAGCTCTTTGTTCAGGAGGGGCAGAGGCAGCTTCAGCCTGGTCTGGTCTGGTCTGAGTTAAGCCAAAGTTGAAGCAGCCAAGATTTCCAGTGACATCCCTCGCCGAGGAGGGGAGGAAAAGGCTGCCTGAGGATTCATTGCAGTGAGCTGCATGTGAAAATATAGATACCTATGGTGATTTGGGGTGAGAGAGGGTGATACGTGCACCTCTGTGGGGTCTACATATGGACTGCCCTTTGTGTCCTTCACTGCCATGCCAGACCCAGTCAAGACACTCCCAAACATGACTTGTGTCTGTTGCTGCAGCTTTTTCAGTCAGGTCAGCTGAATTCAGCACCGTAAATGCTTATTTCTATAAGTGCACTGGGCCAGGGGATTTAGGGTGGCTGACTGCAGTCACTAAACTGGGTGAACTCGGTTCACGCACACAGAAATAAAGGAACCATTAAACAGCCTGAATTGGAAACAGGCTTCAATAAATCTGCCTCGTGAATGAGGCAAGCAGTAGATGCCTTAGACCACCTGTTGGGATGGGGCGTTGGATGATTGTTGTGTTCTCAGACCTAACCCACAGCACAGAAAAACCCTGGCATGGCCACAATCCCTGCTCTTGTCCTTGCCATCAGCACAGGCCCTCACAAAGGGACAAAGGCAAGACTGGTACTATGGTTTCAATGTTTGAAACCAGGCTGGCTCCAATGATGAAGAAAAAAAAAAGAGCAGGGCAGAGGACAGGATTAAATGGAAAGAAAAGTGGCATTGGGATGGGTATGGATCAAATGCTTGGTAAGTGTTTTATGTGCTAAAATGTGCTTATTAGCAGTGGAGGAACCAGATCTGAGGGGAAACTGACATGATAATCCAACTGGAACATACATTGTAGGAGGATTCCCTAATGCACTGGTTAAAATTCTGGGCAAACTGCTGAAATTACCAAAATACAGGCTTTGTGACCTTTATAAAAAAAAAATAAGTTTGCACCAGTAATAAGGCATCTTGCCAGCCTTTTTTCTGAAAAATCTCTATTAGACATATTTTACTGGAAACAAATTAGAGCTCCAAAGGCAGCTGCCAGAACTGCCCCGAATTTTGGTCCTGTCGGGTCACCTCTCATCCAACAACTTTTCATCCAAGCAGCACAAAAGGTGTTGCTCATGAGGAGGGTTCTCCCAGCAGCTGAAAGTCTCCAGCCTGGTTACAGGTGCCAGGTGCCAGGGGTGGGCAGAGGAAGGGCTGCTCACTGTTTCCATCTACACGAAAAGTGGGTTAGGGGAGTTCTCCTGTGTGGAAATGTATTTTATTGTAGCAGTGCCCATGCCATGGCTGGTTAGAGGGGCATTATCAACAGCCTGAGACAATTAGGAAGGGTCTGGGAAAGCTGCAGGAGAGCTGGAGGGTCCCTCATCCCCAGAGCTTGAGTTCAGCTGAAAATGCCAGCTCATTACAGAAAATGTGACTTGAAACATGACTTGAAACTTTCTGCATCATTTCTCTGAGAAGGCAAGATAAAGACTTTAACTCCTGTCATCATTGAAAATATAGTGGCCTCTAAATCTCTCCAAATACATTGATATGAAATAAATCATAATGAACAAATAAATTTTGTGGCAGCTAGTGGTGCCGTTTGTCGAATTTCACCACATGGTGGCAATAGTAGTAAAGGATTGATGCAAAAGATTTTTCTGGAAGCTCCCAAGCCATTTAAACTATAAACTGGGCTGCTGTTCAGTCTACCTTGTGGCATAATATAGCTCTATTTTTTTTTGAGTGGAGAAATCAACTGTCACAGCTCCCTTACTCAAAACTATGTGCACTTCTCACTCACACGTCTGGTAAGGACTACAGACAATTTATGGGATTTTTTTTAATGTCTTCTTCACTTCTTTTTTTCCCTCCTATCTTTCCCTCCTCCAAAACACATAAGTGCAGCTTCTGTGAAATGTTAATTCACAGAAGGATGTATTCTCAGAATCAGGAAAATTGCGACATTCATTTCTTTAGCAAGTGAAGGAGACTTCATAACACATAAGTTGCCCAAATGTTCCAGGAAGGTCAGATATTTGTATACCAGATTAGTTGCCAGCAGAAGAAAAAAAAAGTAGAAAAAAAACCCCTCACAAAACAAAATAAATAATAATAAAAAAACCCCAACCACCAAACAGAATTAAAAAGCAGTACTTTGGAGCTGAAGTATGACTTCATTACAACTTCAGTTGCTAGTGGTGACTGACCAATATTGCAACATCATTTCTGGAGGTAATAATAAATCCCTATCATCTCTCATTCTGCAGAAATACAAATTCAGGTCTGATGTTCTCTCACCTCCAGGGTGGAGCAGGGTTGTCTGGTTTGTACCAGGCACAGCGTGCAGCTTTCAGTAGGAGAGGAGACAAGCCACAAGGAACAACAGGATGCAGGTTGTATTTTAGGTAGTCAAATAAATATGCATATTGTGGTTTGTCTGATAGACCTGTGCCCCTTAAAAGCACCCTACAGTGACAGTGATGCCTCCTGCAGCCACCTAGAAACAGAGACTAGACAAGAGGAAGGGAATAAAGACAGGTATTTATTTGAAGGGCCTTCAAGGCACACCCTGGGGGAGCCAGAGGCTGCTTCCAAAAATTGGACCCCAAGATGGACCCCAGGTCACGAGTTCTTCACGCTTTTATAGGTTTGGATCATTTGCATATCAGGGTTAATTCTCCAATTAAAGCCCCAGTTTAACGATGTAACGCCCCTCAGCTTGCCCCCCCCTTAGAATCTTTGGTTTACACATTTTGGGCCTAAAAACAGCCTGGCTGTCCTTGAAGGCAAAGCCTGGAGAGGCTTTGTTATGTCTGCCCAGTACGAGAGAGCAGGAATTACAGGCTACAAGGAACTTCAGAGTTACACTCTAAGCAATACAGAATTTGAAAATATAAAAGTTAAAACCTAAGGCATCAACAGTGAAGGCCTTTAGGGTGTTCATCACAGTCACACTGAAGTGTTGGTTGGAGCATGAGAAGAAGCACGGAGCAGGAGCTCTCTCCCATGCAGAATTTCAACACGACAGCATGCACACAAGAGTTAACACCCCATTCCCGTGAGAAGTCCCAGGGATTTGTGGCTCTCCCAGGGGATTTGCTGCTGTTTCAGCCATGCTCCAGAAGCCCCATGCAGCGCTGTCTGCAGCGCTGGATCAGCAGCGGCATTTCCTGGAGCACCTGTGTTTTTCTTGGAGGTCTCTCATCTCCGTACTGACCAGACCTGATGTTGCTTATCTTCAGTGATTAGGTCAGCTCATATCTCCAGGACTGGAAGGAATGATATAAAAACATACCATCCTACACCATCTGGGGGTGACCTGCCAGGAAGCAGTTTATTTATATGTCCCAGGCACTCGTGTGCAGGCAGACAGGTGCAGAGTGAGCAGGAAAGCCCCCAGAAAAGTGCTTTAACCCTGTGGTCACCCATGCACTGGAGGGTCCAGTGCACACACTCCATTGCATCACCTGGGACCACCAAGCAGCTGCCCAGAATTTGCCACTGCTTCAGTGGTGGCCACATCCATCCTGGCATGCAGAATACAGCTTTCACACCTTCTGGAGGTGATCAAGCTGCTTGGGTGAAATCAGATGTCACCTGAGCCAGGCTTTTAAAAATGGCCCTTGGGTAAAACCCAGGACCACTTACCAGAGGGCACGGGATGATTTGTCAGTGGTAACATCACTCCTGCCCTTGCTGGGAACCACCAGCCCAAACTGCATCATCTGGGACAGCTCCCCACACACCCCTCCCCTGTGACCATCCACCACTTCCCTCCCACATTCCATACTCTGCCCTTTCTCCTCCTGTCAGCCCTGAAGAAGTCAAACAGCCAGTGGAAATTGCAATAGCATCACTGAAACAAGTGGTTCTTTGCCAGTTTACCTCAGCAGAGCACTTATTCCAAGCATCCAGGGCTGACAGGAAGCTTCCTCTGTGGTAGCTGTGCCACTGGTGTGTGCAGCTCAGGCCGTGCCACGGTTCTGCCTCAGGAACAAAGCTGTTTGCAGTTCAGATGTTCAATGGAACAGGATTCCAAGAAGGGAGCCATCAGTAAAATTGATCTCTATGTCTGAGGAGAAATCTTGGATGAAATCTTTCCCTGCGTGTCCAACAAAAACAGCACATCAGTTACTCCAGTGGATTTAATTTCACATGTAATTCCTGGACAGATGCCCTAAACTGAAAGAGTAAAATACTCTGCTCGTGGACACTTGGATTGCATAAGAGTGCATGCCCACTGCTAAGCCATACACAACTTGTTATTTGTACTCTGCCTGAGACTGCCACAAAGCCCAAGCTCTCAAGGGACCAGTATTTTTATACTGGTTTTCCTAAACAATTAACATAAATCACTCAGAAAGGACCAGAAAGAAATGGTGCTGGAATCTTGTGCTGAAACTGCCTCATGTAACCAAGTTAACAATTATCACACATGAAAATAATATGTGATAGCTGAAAGTCTGGGGTATGCCCCCAGGGTTTCAGGGTTGTTTTTCGGATAAGGAGAGGCAAGATGGACATCCCTGGAGACATCCTTTGCTTGGGAGTCTTTTGTCCTTGCTCAGGACAGAACACATCCCTCAGGCACATCTTTTCTGTGTGCCCTTGGTCTAGTATTGGTGCTTTTAACTGAATTTTCTTTATTTCTCAAGGGCTGTGAATATCCTGGAGAACCTAAATGGAAGGTGTTCAAACAGCAGAAGAAATCAGTAAGGCAATTTAGTGGGCTATTGACTCATATCACAATTTAACAGGTGTCTGAAGGTCTATTTGTCATTTAGCTAACTGAACAACATATTCAAGGAAGATACAGACCTCATCCTAATTTTCTCCTTAGACACACTAATCATTACTGTAGGAGCCCATATAAATTGATCAGAGAGAAAACCAGCCAGCAGCTGCAATCCAGTTCATAGACAGAGCAGCTCAGCAGGCACAGACAGCAGGACCTGCCTCGCCCTTTCTCCAGGAGAGCTGGGTAAAATTCAAACCCCAAATTTTACACTTAGGAGGAAATTACTGTTAAGCTTCTGTACCTACTTGTTTTGGTTGTTTTTTGGTTGGTTGGCTGGGGGTTTTTTGGTACATTAAAGGGTACTGTGCCTTGAACTGATGCTTGTAGGAACAGCAGAGCCTGCATATGCCTGGAATATTTGCCATAAAGTCCATCCAGCACCCACCAGGGCACCAGCATTCTGCATCCTGAGGGAAAGATAATGAGGATCACACAGTCTCACACTACCCACATCTGGGGCTGTCCTCAGCAGCACCATTTAATTGAGTGCCATTTAAAATCAGGCCCATCTTATGATTTATTGGTGAAAACACATCATTAGCTGTGCTGTCAGTTTACTTTACAAATGTAATTGCTGTTCTTTCAGCAGACGGAAGTGACCCTTTACAAAAGATTTGCCTTTTCACACATCAAACAGCATTAAGCAACATCCAGTATTCAGTGTTACATCCCTTCCCAGTATGCAAGACCTCACTGAACACCTTATCTGGCTGGCCATCACTCAGGCCATTAGAAATTCCTGATTTCTTTGGGCATTTCTCTTAGTTTTACACTTGTCC
This sequence comes from Falcunculus frontatus, assembly GCA_013398115.1. Classification (NCBI taxonomy): domain Eukaryota; kingdom Metazoa; phylum Chordata; class Aves; order Passeriformes; genus Falcunculus; species Falcunculus frontatus. The sequence continues at coordinate 241,484 of VZRV01000209.1, forward strand.
CAGCTGTATTTGACATAAAGTATTTCAGGCAGCAGGAAGTGTTTAGATGTATTAGAACTTCCTTACAGTAAATATATTTAGTTAACACAGTGATAAAGAGCAGAGGAGGGTGGGGCTGACACCAAGAGCTCGCGGTGCCCCGTTATTCCCTTTGATAGAAGGTGATGTCTCAGCCAGCTCCTGCAGGGACAAGGGACATGGCTGTGAACCCTAACCAGGGACAGTGTGCAGAGAAACCTGAGTCCCATGTTTCCCCTGAACAGCATCCCCTTGCTAACACAGTTGGAGCTGAGTGCGTGCCAGCACACGCTATCCTCTGCCTTGCTGTGATTTCTTCTACCCCTTGCCTTGCTCAGCTGCAAAACCCAGATTCTCCAGCCATTCCTCCTTCCTTCCTTCAAAAGAGGGAAGTGGAAGCTGCTGAACAAAGCCAAGCACAGCCTATAGTTCTGCTTTTTATCTCGCTTTTTGGAGACGCTGCTTAATCTCTCTCTGAACAACAGCCAGTTCCAAGAGAGCAAGGGAGAGCAATGTCCTTAGGACGAGATGATGGATGGAGCCATGGAGTTCAGAGCACTTTGTTCAGCCACTCAAGTTCTTTCTTAGGTAATGATAAAGTTAACTGGATCAATTTTAGAGGTTTATAACAGCAGAATGACTATGGATTGACAAGTCATGAAGTGCATAACCCACTTAGAAGTCATCAGGCTGACACAACACAGACTGTACCTGGAATATCCAGTCCTAGTATATTTTTAACAGATTAATTGTCCTATAGATGGCATGTCTTAAATAATACTAGAATCATGGGTTCCCTGTTCAATGTTATCCCGGTTTTATTTTTAATATCACCACCTACTAACCAGGACAATACCCAGGCGTTCCTAAATCCGTGCCAAAGCACCCATTAACTACTGTGAGCTGATACTGCTGAGAGCAGGAGCAAATCCCCGTGGAGGTAAATTAGTGTAACTCCATTAACTTAAATGGAGCTTTATTTTCTCACAGCAAGCAAGGAGCTCCCTGCCTTGGATTCTGAATTAGTCCCACATGTCAAGCAGCACCTCTTCAATGAGTTAAATTGACTCATTTTGTTCTGATGCAAAAGTGACCACAGAGAAATGATAGAATTATGTCAGCTTACGTTGGACTACGGACTCCAGAGACGTTTTCTCTTTGCCATGCTTCTCTCTTGCTCTTCCAGTGAAGGTGAAATTAGGAAATAGTGAAGGAAGCTGACATGGGAGTGTATTGTCCTTGCAACTTGACCAACATTTTACCTGCTCAGCTGGAAACCCAGGTGGTCTTCTATAAGCAGACAGTAGCCCAACATTTTACAGACTAATGGTACTTTTAGCCCAGGCCAAAATAGACAGGCTTAGAGTGCCCTTTCCTTTGCACTATTTTTTGTCATGGTTTAATTTCAATGAATAGAGGGTCATGCTCTCAGCAATGTAAACAAGACCAGATTTGTGTCCACATCACTTGTGCAGCTCAAGGTACACTTGTTAATTTAAGCTGCAAAGGGGCTGGGGTATCCTTTGAGAAGGGCAGTGCTGTATAAAGGGCAGGCAGTGAGCAAAAGTTCTTCTTCTGATCTGCACCATGGTTCTATCCAGACACATCCATTTTTCCCCTTTTCCTTGGGTTTGCAGTCTTCTTGAAAGCATCTACCAAAGGTGACCATGAAACAAAAATGCACATTTCAACAGAGCAGTTTGGGAATGTGAGATGTCAAAAAATATGCAGAAATTTAAAAAACAACCAAAAAAACCCAAAACAAACAAACAAACAATCTTGTGAGCCACCGATTGAACCTATTGAAAATTCCTCACCGCCGTTGTGAGGAATTCCTTGGAATTGCCAAGGATGTGGTGCAGGGGAGGGATACGAAAGGAGCCCTGGTGCAATTCAGAGGGGAAATCCTTGGTTTGAACGAAAGCTTTGCAAATTGCCCTGCAAATTGTGTGTAGGTACAAGTTTGTACAACTTCTCTTCGTTGAGCAGCTGGTTCATTGCTTCCGGACGGAGAAGCGATGGAGTGAAACTCTGATATTGTTTAACAAAGCAACCTGTGTCTGAGAGTCAGGGTGAGGTCTTGGCTTCCATGTTGGCTTCTGGCATGCGGGGAAACCCAAGAAAAAGCCACCTTTCCCAAACCAAGAGACTGCTGCTGAATTTCCAGCCCAGATTTTGGAAGAGAGATGATTGCCCCAGGGTTGTTTTAGGTAGCTACCCTGATTGCAGCAGTCGTGTTGCTGAACTGACACAATCCTGCTTGTTGCTGAAATGAAACGACACAGCAGATTCAGAGCAACTGCCACAAACTGAAAATCAATATATTGAAACAACACGGGCAAATTCTGATCCCAGTCCCATCTGGGGCATTCTGGAAGCTGCAGCAGCATTGTTAAGTCAGCTTATTGCTGAAACTCTTCTTTGGACCAGCTGGTGCCATGTTCCCATCCCTTGCACACAGGGTTTGGAGTGGTGTAAGTCAACACCTCCACTCAGTTCACTCATTCGTGCTCCTTCCAGCTTTCCACGGAGGGCCAGACGACATCACTGTTTGTTTGCTTGTTATTTCTTGGTTAGTGCCTCTGACAAGTTCATAAAACAATATTAATGGATCAATGAAGAAAACAAAAGATTTACGTATTTTAGCAAGCTGAAAAGCAATTAAATTTACAGTTAGCACTGAAACCAGCAGAATAGCTTGTTTGGGACAAAATGTTATGTTTGCGTTCAAGTTTGAGACATTTCATTAAATTTTATTTTTTTTTTAACTGGCATTAGGGATGGTGGCAAGTGTTAAGATATTTGTTCTCATTGGGAAATCAAAACATTCTGTTTTGAAGGGTGCTTTTTCTGAATGTTTGTTTGTTTGCCTCAGTGGGAACAATTCTGCAGAAATAAGGCAAAATCTCAAAGCGTTTTCATGTCCCTGAATCCCTTTTTTAAAAAAAAAAAAGGAAAAAAAAGAAAAAGCAGCTAGAGTTGTTCCCAGAATTACTTCCAAACTTTTACAAAAATTAGAGCAGAATGCTACTGCGGTACCCAGATGGGGTGGGGGGCATCACCCTTGCAATAATTCTATCCAAGGCAATAGATTTACTCGAGATGACTTTTGGGTGGTGCTATTTCTAAAGCCTATAGTCTTCAGCATTTCATTTTCAGAACATCCTTCTTCGGTGACATGAGGGTGGAATAGTGCAGATAATATCCCCAATGTTTACAAAAGACCAAAGAAGCAGGATTTACCCAGACAGCAGCATGCAGGTGCTGAGGTGTGGATGCAGATGGGCAGTAGGTTCCCTGCATGGTGCAGCCAGCTCGTCAGGACAGCAATGGCAACACGTCCAAAAGGGACCTGCCTTTGGCCTCCTCTTCCTCCTCTCACTTCTTGCTTTTATTTATTTATTTTTTTCATTTGGTGTGTCAGGTCCTTCAACTGTTAATTTTCAAAGTATCATTAACCCACATTTTGGAGGTTCCACCCTCCCGTTTTGGCAGCCTGTGGCAGCTCCACTCGTGCAGCCCGTTTAGGTGATCCAGGAGCCAGACTTCATACATGGGAGTGAGAGAGAGGACACCCACATGAAAAGCCCATGAGTCTTTCAGACGGGGACAAGTGTCCTTCCAAAGAGTGCACACAGTTCCAAAGGGGAGGCAGAGGAATTAGCATTAAAATAAAGTGTTGGTTATAGGAGTTAAAAAAGTACACATAACTGGGAAACGCTGTCCCCCATAAACTGGAAAAATATCAGCTATTGTGGTCTATTTGCCAAGGATTCAAATTCTCCTGAGCAAGCTCCTCTGAGCTCATTTGAAAATCCTCACGAGCTCTGCTGCCATTCACCCATTAGGCTCAGGATGAAGACAAACCCTGGAAGCTGCTGAGATTCCAGAGGGCTGCCAGTCCTCCCAAATCCGAGCGTGGGACTCAGCCGAGCTTTCCCCACGCCACAGAAAGCAGATGACATCGTGTTTGGGCTCATTCTGTCCATCCCCCATGTGGTGGAAGCAGAGGCAGGGATCAGCTCACTTTCGTTTGTGAGCTTTCACAATAGCAAAGGGGCTGGCAGAAGATCAGGTGTCTTGCATCTGTATTTGCAAGGAAGCCCAAGGCTGCTGTCCAGCTCCAGCTTCACAATTGTCCACTCTGTGGCACACAAACACACAGCTCCTCTGGATGGCCTGGTGATATGATGGGCTCAGTCCACCTTCAGGTCACTGGGCCCCAATGACCGGCCTTGGGCCTCCCTGGGGACATTCAAAAACATTCTTTGGGTTTTGCATGTTTCACACTTTACCTAGCTACTTGTCCATGAGTTTGACAGCAGCCACATCTGTCCTTGTCTGTACCCAGGGGCTGGGGAGCCTGCTCAGGTGCAAACCTTTGAGCATGAATAATGCATGTTACCAGCCATACGTGCATGTGGCATTACCTGTAGGTGGATGTGTGTGTGTGTGTCAGCTCTGGGGAGCTGATCCAAGCATGCAGCAGGGAGGCAAATGCTGCACATTGCACAAGCTCCCTGAAGTGAGGAGGGAGTGTAGGACCCCCTGCCACAAAGTGCTTATTTGATTTCATTTTAGATAAGGACATTCCAAAGTTAAAATCCAAGCGTTGATAATGGTGATGAAAAATGAAACTGGTGTTGAATGCTCACTGGCATTTTTTTTTTTCCACAAAGACATGAGCAAGTTCTTTCTATATTATAAATAAAATATGATACCTGGAAAAGAAGGAAAATTCAGAGGTAAGGCTCAGCTCAGCCTCTTGACCTCATTGCTGTGCAGCTGAGCAGCCAACACCGGGACACGATTCCAAGACAGACTGTAGGCATGTCCATAGCTGTGCACAGCTGACAAAACAAAAGACCCTCAGCTCGGGCAATAACCCAGATAAAGCATCACCTTTCCCCTCCACCCCAGCAGCTGGGGGTGTCACTGATTTCCCCAAAGCCACAGACTGGAGTCCAGTGTCCCCTCTCCAGCCACGGCAGTGGGACACGTGGGTGGCAGTAGCACGTGTCTCTGAGATGTGCTCATAAAGTCGGTCACCTCCTGATTTTCTTCTTGAGTAGATTTTCACAGCTCCAGCTGCACAAGTCGAATGGACTGTGTGTTTTCCCCTGGTGCAGGGTGATACTGGAGACCCAGCTGAGGATGCGTGGGCAACCTGGACTAGGCTGTTGCTGTTTCCAGGGGAAAGCTGCTGAGGGAGGGAGGATTTGGAACATCCAGCACTGATTTCTGGATGTCAGTGTTCAGAAAGACAGAGATAGTTTGGGGGATTTGGGGTGTTCTTTTTTTTTGTTTAACAGAAACATTATTTTAAGTGATTTTTTGGAAGCACTGCTGATAAGCCTCAGCACTGAAATCCAGGTTAATGGAGTAGGGGAGGTTTGCATGGCACAGCCTCGGTTTTGGAACAAAACCAACAAAGATCAACCTGTTTCAGCCACAAATCTCACACAGGCTCACAGAGAGCCATTTCAGGCTGCTGTCTGCACAGAGGAGGTTTGGTCTTTGAGAACTTGTTGTATCAAAATCTCTTTTGCACTTTGCAAGGGACGAACAGTGAATAGCTTTGATGCAGATTGCTGGGGAGGCCACGAGCATCTGCCACTGCTTTCCTCTCACCATCCCAACTCACAGGGGGAGATAACTCAGGGAGAGGGTTGTGAGTGTTTTCTTTTCTGCTATTTCAGAATATGGTTTGTAAATTTTAATTCTGGTGATGGCCTGATGGTGTTATCTGATGAAATGCAACCAGAATTGTGACCTCCAGCAGGTGGAGAAGAGCCACTTGTGAGGAAGCTCTCGAGGTGTCCCACATTAAATCCACAAAGTCGTGGTGCCTTTCTGAAGGTGAAAAACTTTAAAAGAGTGATTTAGAGCTAAGAACACACACTGGCTCATTCAGGCAGAACCACTCAGCCCCCTCCCTGAGCCTACCTTTAATATCTAATTATCAGGACTAATGACTGATTATGTGTCTCCAGTGTTCTCGACCTTTAATAATTCCTGTCCCAATATGCTTTACCGCTTTCCGGGGGAAATGTTATCTGAAGTGTGAAATTAACCATTCTTTTGTTATGAACTCACCACTTGGCCATAGCTGCTACATAGTTTCAAACCTGAAACATATTTGAACTGTTTCCAAGTTCATCTAGAGCGTGACCTTGTGTGTTTTAATAATTATAATTTCCTCAGTAAAGTACAACTCTAGAACCAGAGAAAAAAATGTACAGACAGCTGCAGGGGTGGGGATGGCTGACCTTAACGATGAGCTTTACAAATATAGCAGGAGGAAAGCAATAAATCTCCACAACCAAAGTGCTTTCTCATTTTAACCCCTAGTATGCAGCCATGCCCTGATGGTAGAGGGGAGCAGAGCTTCCTGCAGGCTGCCCCAGTGACAGTGGAGATGGGAATGTGGAAGGAGAATACACAGGAGGTATCAGGTTGATGTTCCTTTTCCCACTGAGCTGCTCCTGCGTCAGACTTTCATCTCCAGAGTGGTTTGGTGTAAATCAGCTGAAGGCAGCAGGGTCTGGCCCTGCTCTGCAGAGCCCTGGGTGTGCGTGCACATGTGAGTAATCCCGTTGGAATCGAGGGCTTGAAAGAGGAGCACGCACACGAGTAGTGTTTTGTAGATACGAGGGCTGGAATCTGGGCCACATGGCTCAGGACAAAGAGACATGTCAGTCCTGCATAAATAACACAGGCACTCGGCTTCCAAACTCCAACCTACTTAGCAAGTGCCAGAGTCACTCTTTCCATCCCACGTTTTGGGAAGTGGGGATCAGGACTGTGGGGTGACCTTCGCAGGAGCTCGGATGGGCTCAGGGACTGGGTGCTCCTGGCACCCAGGGAGAGGTGGGTGCACTGCAGCCAGCGTGCTCTGGTGGGACAGGGAGCAGGATCTCACTGTGCCAGCAGGGAAGAGCTGTGCTTTGAGCCGTGGCCTTGCTGGGAACAAAAGTCTGCTGCAGCCTGCTGTAGGTACCATCTCTGCTGCAGGGGAGTTTTGGACCATAGCAGGGGGAAATAGCCTCTGTTTCTCCTCCAAACACTTTCCCTCTGTACAGCAATCAACTCCTAAAGGCTCAGTGAAAGAGGGTTACAAAACAATCAAAGGAGAGAGCCAGTGTGAGAGACCACCCAGGTCAGGGTGCGTCTGCAGGCCTGCATCGCTCCATGCAGTGTAAGACTTCTCTGAGCCACTTCTGGGAGATTTTGCCATAGGAATATGACTAACACAACACTTGGCAAAGCAAAGACTAATAGTGTGATTGTTCTGTCGGCTTCTTCCCTTCTTGAGTAATATCGTGCTGAGCAGTGTTCGAGTGAGCGATCTGAAAGGCCTTTTCATTATTGTATCGAAAACTCCTCTGACTGCAGATCTCTTAATCAAAGGACTTTTATGTAAAGTCACATTTTTTCCAAAACCAGAAAAGTTCAGGCTCAGAGCATAAACATTAGACTCATTATTTAGAAATAGCAAGTAAGTCCTTTGGGTTCTGGTATCAGATCAAAGCTAAAAAATTAAATTGCTTCAGAAAAAAAAATTAGTTCATTTTGGGAATCAGCATATTTCTTGTTTGCTTTTTCATTATGGAGCTAAAAAAAGGAATAGTGAGATTCTGTCGGTGGTTTTAAAGTGTTTTCCAAAACTGGATGGATGCTGCATGCTAAGTACTTCCACAGTCTGCGGAGGCAGAAAATATTTTGTTGACATGACAATAAAAACATTCTGCAGACTTATCGAATTATTTTCTCCGTCACCATCCACAGCCACAAGAAAGCAGCACGATCCCCACGCTGCCGTGGAACAGGAACCTGCTCTCAGCTGGCATTGCCTTTGAACTGAAGTGCTGGAATCTGCCCCGACACGTGGAGGAAGAGATTTCCATCCACGTTATGGGTGACACTTGGGAAGAGGCCTCAGATCAGCAGTGTCCCCCACCAACACATGGCCTGACCACGTTGTCCCAAAGAAACCACTCCTCCTGGGACTGCCCAGTGGTAACGGCTTTACTAATGGTGGTTTGGGCAAAGATAATTAGTTTATTATTGCTAATGGGTTTAGCACCACTGTTCTGGTCACCAGTGCCGTCCATCTTCCTCCAGCCCTACCTACACTTCTGTCTCCTCCTTGCTTGTGGCCCCCACCTGATTTTTAGGTTGATGGAATTGGCTCTTGGCACAGGTGCAGGATGGAGATGTGGGGATGGTGGAGAGCCGTGTCCCACAGATCAGACACTGCCAAGACAGACACTTTCTCCATCCAAGACGAATTTCACCGTGGAAACAGCTGCTGCTAACAGCAGCTCCCACCCCTCTGGTGGTAGGGGATGCTGAGTCCGTGGTGCTGACTGCCATGCTGGGGTATCTCAGGAGAGAGGGAGCAAGGGGAGAGGCCAGACTAATAATCAGGATTGCTTTTTTATACCTTTGTCTTAAGGGTTCTTTTCCAACATCCATTACCTGTTGAGCTCACAAGGAAAACCTGCCCAACCCTAATTCCTGCTGATTTTTGCGAACTCCGCAAGTGCCTCAGAGAGAGGTGGGACTCTCGAGAAACACCGAAGAGAGCAGGCAGCTGAGGGCTGAGGAATGGCAGAAATGCCCACATGTTTTCTGTTTGTGACACCGTGGCTGATGGGAATCATTTAATCACACAGTGAGACCAGTCCACTCTACCTTTACACCAGTCCTTAAGATGTTTCCCTTATCTCTGACTTGCTGTGGACAACTGGGGTTTTCCCTGCCTGGTTCCTCTGTCACCTACAGATGGCTTTCAGTGCTTAATCCTTGGGAAATGTGAGTTGTCTCTATGACTCAGCCGCAGTTTCCCTGCTTGGCTGTCACACGGTGTTTCATCTTTTCACTTCTCAGTCCCCATCTGTACAAAGAGGTCGGTAACGAGAGGAAAACAAGCATAGCAGGGCCAGCTACACACAGATCCCCGAGTGTTGAGGGGCCATATAATTTCTTAAATGAATTGGTCACATGATACTCATGATACTCTTTTTTTTTCCTTTTTCCTCCTTTACTGGGTAATTGGAACTTCATAGACATTAAGAATCTGAAACATGCGTGACAGTTCTTTATGTACAAACAGCTTTTTCTCTGCAAACTGAGGGGTTTGTGGGGAAGAGAGTCCTTCTGTGAGCGCTGGAGCGAGCAAGCACCTGTTTCCCACAAGTGTTACAATTCCCACAACTGGCACAAACAGTTGATATTCAGGGTATAAATGCAAATTTTCCATCTCTGCATCTCAGGATTAGCTGCGTTGTCCCCAGTTAAACCTCCTCACCGAATATCTAACTAAATCTTTCCAAATGACCATGCCATGCTCCCTCTAATAAGTTCTGCCTTCATCTGGCCTAACTTCTGCCCAAGTCTTTGCATTTGCTATGGGCTCAGCACTTGAAGACCTCAATCTCCTAGACTTGGAGGTCTCCAGCTAGAGGAGACAGGAGGCCCAAGAACGTGGGTGGATGAGTTGGTCCTCTGGGTCTTGTAGAGTGGGAGACGCGTAGCCATCAGATTGGCACCGTGCCTGTGGAAGGGCCCCTGCTGAAGCCAGGGTGTGTAATTCGACCTTGTAAATTCAGTAACATGGGAACCAATTACACAGAAATCCAAGCTCCAGCAGGCAAGGCTGCACTCTGCTGCTCCTCGGCGAATGACGCGCAGTGGAGGTTGGGATCGAGCTGATGCTGAGCTGGCAGCAACGCTGAATCCTCTGGAATTCATGTCCTGTCTTTAGAAAGGAGGAATAATATATAAAAACCTCTTCTGGCCACCCACTTCCACGCTGCCACTCAGCCCTGACCTGTTATTTGGGAAATTGCTACTTGAGGAAGGAAAGGATAAATCAGTGTACATCAGAAAAATAACTTGAAACTCTGGCTTAAGGCAAGGACTCAGAGGAGAGCAGAGTCCAAACTTTTCTGCTAGTTTAGTGAAATGGTGTGATATGATCTATTAAGCAGGGGAAAGGAAAAAGACAAGCTCTCCTGCAGGCATTGCAGGGCAATATGAAGAGACACCTGGGAAGAGACTTTCAGGCAGAAAGACCTGGGCTCAAGGAGGTAGAAGTGGTTCTTTCCTAGATGTTATTTTTCTTAACTGCATTCAGCACCATCTGATGGAGCTCACTGATCACACCATCACGCTTCCCACCGCGGGGAGATCGTGTGTTACAGACTCTTGAACACGGAGAGCTGGTGCTGGAAGCCAAGAAAGCAGCTGGGAAAACACACCACGGCCAAGGGACCTCTGCACAGGCACCACCAGATGGGGTCTGGACGTGGAGGCCCAGCCTCCAACGACACTGCAGCCCACTCCAGTGACAACACAGCATCACACCATGGCAGGAAAGCTGGTTTTTGGGAAATGGGAATAACACGAGCACAAATCACTCCCAGCTGAATTGTTCATGGACCTTCAGACACCATCAAAGTCAGAAGCACAGCATGTTCGTGGCCAAAATCACTCACTCCATTCTCACACTGGGAGGGGGAAGGAGCAGCAGTAAAGAGATGTTATTCTCTGTTTGAAGGAAACACTCAACCAGAGACCTATTTTTCTTTCCTTAAGAGAGTAAATTGGCCATAGCTGCAAATGAACTGCAGGGATCCACTACAGACCAGGATAAAAAATTCGTTTTGTTTCATTGTAATTTCAGAATTTAAGGAGTAGAAAGTATTGATGTAAATAATTAAACCATTTTTTAATCTTATACTTAAAAGTGTCTGCCTGTAAACATGGAAAAAAAAGGACATTATAAGCTTTTGAGGAGAACATGAGTCTAAGACTCAGGGAGACTTTTGGTTCTCTGGAACTCTTAGTCACCTAAACATCTTTTAAACTCTGGCCTGCCTGCAGTTTTGCAAGTGGCAGAGATGTTCCACTTGTTTCTCATGCCCAGACTTTACCCTTCAGTGCTCCACTTGTTCCCTGCACACCTTGAGTCCTGGCTGTCACTCTTTGCCTCTGTGTCCTGAGCCCCTCTGAGCAGTTTTCATGTCTCTGGGCTGCAGTCTCTCTCTCTGTTTCATATCTGAACCTATTCCTTCCCTTCTGTATCTGCACTTATAAAGTATCTTTTTTCTGGTATTACTTACTCCTAATCACTCTATAATTACGTTGTGGAGCCCTGTCAAGCTCCCAGGAACAAAGCTCATATGAAGGATGCAAAAATGGACCTCTGTCTGAGGGGAAATTGTGCCATGGCAGAGATGAGGAAATTGTTTGATCATTAGTCTTATCTAGAACAAATTGCACATAATAACCTTTAATATTTTCTATCAGATTTGTTTCCTCAGACAGACACAATTTTTTTTGAAAATCAAGCTGTATTTAACTGAATCATCTAAGTATATCTGAGTCCCCAAAATAAGATACTTAAACATGCATTAAAAAATAAACAAATCACTAGCTCACTGAATGTGGCCCTTGTCTCACTGCCCTTGACATAGGCTTTAGAACTCAAAACTTTCATATTGACTTAAGATAAATGCTGCAAGACCATAAGCAATCCATTGTTCTTATGGTACCCAATAATCTAGTCCTTTTATTTAAGTATGATATAAGTAATCCCAGAGCCAATGAAAGCATGGAGTGACTAGGTGCTACGTTCCACAAATACTGTATTGCATAGAAGAGTTTAACTCCTTATCTGAAAAACAGTTGGCTGTGACCGTATTAACAATTATATTATCAGTTTTCCTTGGCAACATTTATGTGTCAAGATGTGTCATGGGTTTCACAGCTTAGTTCCAGAAATAGGCTGTGGTCCGGGTGACATCATACCTCTCTCCGTAAAACCTTTTCTTTTTGCTTTTCATCCTTCCAAAAACACTCGTCCTCCCAGCCCTACGCTGGACCCACTCAGGACATTGAGGCATAATGAGCTCTTCCCACCGTTCAGCATCACAGCTTGGTAGGAGGGTTGAAAACTTTACCAAAACGGCGCGTTTTGTGCCGGAGAACAGGAGACTTTACGGCTCTGCCATGGCAGGGCAGGAGAAGCGCTAAAACCATGACCACTGTGTGGAGGAGAGGCAGCAGAGGCTGTGGGTGACTGAACGGGGCTGTGGGCTCACTGTGTGATGTCAAAGGATAAGAATTTGTCGGGATGTGGAGGTGCAGCTCCCTCCCTCCATCCGCGTCCCGGGATGATCGGCGCAATCGCTCCGCCCGCGGCACAGAGCAGGGGAAGAGTATGAAAAGCCAGGCAGAGCTGAAATCCTCCTCTCCAGAGCCTAGCTGGGGTTTTTAAATCCTGAGGAACAGGATTCTTACAAAGGAAGCCTTAGAAAGTGGCGTTGTGAAACTGCATTGCAAGGTTCAATTAAGTGAAGTTGCGAACAGCTACGCAACAATGTTGTGTTGGAGGCTGGGTGCCATTTGGGTGATTCATCAGCAAACATTGCACTGTCTTTTCAATTTCATTATTTTTTTGGTGTCTTTCCAATTTTTTCACAAGTGTGTATTAAGGAAGAATTCTAGAATACGTTTGCAGCATTCAAAGAAGAAAGGATATAAGGCATTCTGTCAATCCTTTCCTTCAAAAAGTAATGAAGGATGAAGTAACAGCCAAAAATATGTAATATGTTGTCATAATCAGTTCCATGTCTTCATGAATGAAGCCATAGACCAAAACATTTTCCTTTATTTTGAAGGACCAGTTTCCCGGATCTCAACATAATTGGCTTTTGCCTTCAAAATCTAGGAAATTATAAGATGGGGTGAAAAAAGAAACCAACCAAACAAAAAAAATCTGCCACTGAACTGAAAAGTTGTGTTAGGAATCAGTCAGGAAAACTAAAACAACTAAGCTGAACTTTGAAATTGAGTATTTGGACCATGTTAAACTCTGGGACAGTGTTACTCAAGTTTTAGCCATTCCAGTTCTGATTTCATTTACTTTGGAAAAGAGTTCAGCAGCAGTGAAGTTAAGGCACTTCTGTCAGTAGCTGAAGAGAAGCTTTATAATGTACTTTAAGATCTTTAGTGGTTTTTTTGAAAGCTTCTGTGTAGTTCTTCATGCAAACAGCATTTCTCTGGAAAAATAGCATCTGAATATTGGGGCGTTGCAATCAATTCCTACAGAAGTTTGGAAGTGACACACAGCCCAAAATAAAGATATACTTAAAAATTTCTTGGTTATTTTTTCTTTTCCATTTCCTTTTATTTTTCCCTCCAAAAGCCAGAGGCATAATTAAAAAAAAAAAAAAAAAGAGAGAGAGGGAAAATACAGTGGAATTACAGAACAAACAAGATGGCAAAATAACAGAACTATTTTTTAATAAGCTGGGAATTTGCCTCAGTATGCAGTTCTTGGAGGAGAGGAAGTTTCTGTGAGCTGGCCAGATTCCCCGTTGCAGACATATGGACACCTGGAAGAAAAGACAAAAGAAAGTTTTATTCTTGTGTAATGCTAAGGTTACCTTTTTGTGACAAGGATAAGTACTCCTTATTAAGGAAAGCTTGAAAAACTGAAGAACCTGTAAATTGCAGCTTTCACTGGTCAAAGGATAAAGAAGCATAAACCTGGGATCTTTACTCTTCCTGTGAATGCAGGATAACTCCTTTAACATTGGTGGAGGAAAGTTGTTTTTGAGCGGATAGTGCAGCTGGTGAAAATAAAATACACTGAGAAAAATGAAGTGGAGATGGGGAGGGAGAGGAAGGGGAAATTCTATAAATAAAACCTATATTTGAGTTAAGCCCCTCTTGATCTTTAATGACTTATGTTTCCTAAGGGAAGAGAGGAATAAGAACTGTGATGAGAGAGACAAATACTTGTTGAAAATTCAGGAGATATTTTCCAGGGTCCCAGCCTTGAGGCTAAACAGGAACAGAGCTGGACTCGCCCAAGGAAAAAATACAAGATTAACGAGGAGAACCATAAAATCCAGAAGAGAAGAGAGACGCAGAGGTGTGCTCCTCTCACTGAGACTAAGCACGGGATAGAGGAGGATTAGAACCTAAACATTGTTCATGTGTCAACTTCTCTTCAAACCTAAGCTGTGGAAATCTTCTTAGCTCTGGGATGATTTTGCTGGTCTTTCTGAACCTTAATTACTCCGCTATTAATTCCCTATCATCATTATTTATTCTAATCTATTACATGGAGGCTAGGACCAGCTGTGAAGCTGGTGGGAGGGAGCTCTGGAGCACCACAGACTCTGTTCCAGGGACACTTTGCTGTGGGGGTCCAGGACAGGAAGAGGTAGCAGTTGATGCAGTTTATTCTGGGTTCTTTTTTCGTATGAGATGACCTGAATTATGCCTAAATGTTGGCAATTGGCCTCAGCTGCTTTACAGGGTTCTCTGGTAGGTCTGGGCACTCTTGCTGGGGACATCTGTGGTGAAAAAGCAACAGCAAAAGAGCCGTCCTGCTTCATCAAATGTTCCCTGAGCTACGTGTGCTATTAAACACATTTAATGTGTCAGTCATCTTTAGTTCTTGGGATGCAATGGGGCATGATGCAAAACCCTCCCTCGATACAGGAGTGCTGGAAGTGGGCATTCAGTGCTACCTCTGACTTTAAAGGGAGATGAACTTCAAGAAACAATTAGGAGAGCGGGGAAATCTCAAACCTTCTTAATGCACTAAAAAACGAAGGAGGGTATCCCCTTCCCTTACAGAGATTTTCTTTAAAATGAAGTCATTCTGTTTGTGTCAAAGCATGTGCAAATGTGTGTGGAAGTGTGTCACTCAATTAGATGCCATCCACCAGTTGTGACACTCAGTTTTTAAAGGAAATGTGTTTTGCAATCAGGACTTAGAGCGCTAATATCACCAGTACTCATTTTCATACTCCATGATCTGCAAGGACATCAGCTTAAACACAACAAGGTTGCTGTTACAAGGGAGCATGTGATTATCTAAAGGCAATACAGGAGTCACACAGGCTGCAGGTGTTTTACTGCAGTGCTTCAGGGGCACTTTCTCATTAGGGGCTGACACAGATGTGTCTGTACATTTCAGAATTCATTTTGGGTTACCAGAGCTCTTAACATGTGCTTGCTGGGAGGCATTAGAGATATTCCCATCCCCCTTGTGAAGTGCTTGGATAGGCTGTGTGTATGTCTCAGTGCAAGTACAGCTCCTCAGGAGGGGTTTGTGTGCCCCTGTGACCACATTTAGACTGTGGATAGCCCAGCCCCTGGAACAGGTGAGGATGGGGAATGCAACCACCTAAATTACATCTTTTAGCATTGGAATTTGTTTCTCTCACAGGGCCTGAGAAACAGAGAATCTACCAGTAAAAGGCATCTCCCTTTGCAGTTAGAAATAAATATTTTCATTATATCTCCCAAATATTTGATGAAGGCAGGAATACTGAAAAATCTACAGCACTGAAGGTACCTTTTTCCCACTGGCACACTGGAAACAGATGTTGTGGGAACCAGTAGGACTTTAAGCCCACAGAGCTTGTATTCACTTGGCCTCAAGACAAGGTGGAGGTCAATCTCTTCATGTTCTGAGTGAAAAAGGAGGAGGTGGAACAAAGTGTCCCCTCTCAGAAGGACCTGCCTCACTCAGCTGAATTTGATAAAAGACACAGCCTTACTAAATCATTGGTTTGAACCTAAACATCAGATGTCCATCACCCTGGAATGGTGGACGTTGATGCAGAGGAGCAGAAAAGGAGGTTCCTACTCATTTAGTCCCCAAGGTTTTCTTCTCTCTGTGCCAGTAGTGTTCTAGGGCACTTCTGCCCACAGATCATTCTCATGCTTGATGGCTTTTTTTCACACCAGAAGTGGGCATGTAGGGAACAGGTAACAGCACTCCTGCTCTGTCTGGAATGTGGGATTTATGCGGTCCCACACATCCTGTCCTTGGGTGTCTCAAGTCAACTTGTGTCAAGAAAGTGCATTTGTCAAACACATCTGTTGACTTTTCTGAGCAAGTTGCACAAGATGCTCACCTCTCCTTTCTAAAAAGAGGTTTGTGTTGCAGCCAACATTACTATCAGAGCTCAGGAACAAATAAACGTGTGGCTCATCTCCAAGGGGCTTTCCTCCCCGTTTCCTCACAATTGACAAAGAAGCCAATGTTGTTTAAGAGTAAGACAGGATGACAAATCCATGCATGTGCTCTACTTTGTAGCTGTCTGAGCCTGCTGCTGCAGAGTTGTCTTAAGAATGACGGCATTATTATATATTTCCTGGCACAGACGATCTAAACTGATGCCCATTTTCTTCCATCTGCCCTGGGAACTGCAAGGAAAAGAACACACAAATGTACCCCGGATGGATTAAAACAGGAAATATCAACCAAAATGATGGAAAAGCTGGTTGTCAAGCAAAAAAAAAAAGAAAAAAAGATTAAAATTATCATTGAAAATATTAAGAGTGGACAGATTTCTGTTGTGGTTCATAAGTGGATGTAAAACTGGAACAATCTTGGGAGAGCAATTGTGTTGTGTTATGTCCCAGTGTGGCCCCAATCACTTCAGTTCATTCAGTGACATTCTTTGGGATGCCTACAAGCATGAAATAGTTGGGTAGGGGATTGATTTTTTTCACCTGTTTGAAATACATATCCAGCAGAGGAAATTTGGCTGATTAGAAAAAAAAACACAGGCAGGTGCCCATCAAAGGATCACAGCACGATCTCAATGTTTGTCAGCATTCACCTAATAACAAATGACAAATTATCCCAATCCATCTCCTCGGGGAACCTGTCAGGCTTGAAGGCAAAGGAAACCAAGCTGTGCCATGGAAGGATCCCACGCAGTTTGCTGCAGCCAGAAAGATCTGCTCCTCTGCCTCGTTAGCTGAGCTACTGTGTCTGAATTTCCCATCTCTAGGGAGTCAGGCTGGAAAGGAGTTTGCTGTGGAAGCTGCTACTGCAAAGTTGAGATCTGATAAGGGGGAGAGACAAACCAGAGCCAGCTAAAAGCTTTCTTCCTCCTCCTGGTTCTGCCACTTACCTCTGGCTGCTCTTCTCCCACGTTGTGCATAAGGACAGAGAAATATGGATTTGCCATTGTACGGAAACTCCTTGTAACCTCTGACTTTACTGCCAGCTCCTCATCTCTTAGAAGCCTACTTAAATTACAATAAAACAGCCAAAAGTCCCCCCTTCTTCCTCCTGTTTCCTGTAACTAGAATCAAGTTCTACCCTGACTCTCATAACAACTGTGGGTTTATGAGCTATCTACAGGTTGAAATTCCTCCTGGGAGATCCATTAATGAATGAGAAACAGCAGCACTGAGGGAGCTGGGGAAGAGCTTGCACCTGGCAGAAAGGTCTGATGGAATCATCACTGAATTGTGATGGTGCAGACCGGAGTGTGTCCTTGGATGTCCCCGTGAAGTGGAACCACCTGGACAGAGCCCTGTGCAGCCTTCTTTAGCTGACCCTGCTTGAGATTGACTTGGACGTGGTGACCTCCAGAGCTCCCTTCCAACCTCAGCCACTCTGTGATTTTGTGAGCCCACTGACGAACCTTGTTTTGTTCAATTTATGCAATTTCTCGCTGCCTTTGTATCTCGTGGCTGTAGCCGCCATTTCCTACACTCAGTTATCCATTTTATGTGTTAAAAAAAAAATACCTCCCTGCCTCACACATGTCTTCTGCTCAGACTTGCCCCAAACACCTCTTACCGTGACAGACACTTTTTTTTTTTCCGCCTGTCAAGTTGGCTCATAGCTTTGGCTTGAGGGGAGGGTTTGTGGGGAGATGAGGGACTGGGGACTGGAATGTCTTTTCCATTTTGCTTCCTGGGGTTAAATATATTGCTTTCTCTTGGTTTAGACTGGCAATTTTCCCACTGACACCCTGGGTGGTAACATGGCCATGCTGAATTCAGACTCCCTCTTAGGCTCACTGGAGACAGAATTCCAGCCAGTGTCTTCTGCCACATTGCCCTAGGTCAGCTCTAACATTTAGGACTTTTGAAAATGACATGTAGGTCCCCTGAAGCCCCCTCTTCCCACTGAAAGAGGGACATGAGGGTCCCTTTTCCCACTGAAATAACTGATTTAGAAAGAGCTGGTCTTTGACTCCTGGAAAATTATTATCTGTATTCAGATGGATGCATATTCTAACAACTGAAGATTTCATTAGATGATCTGATCTCCTCCATGACTCACTCAATGTCATTTAACTGCAGAGTTCTCCAACTCCTTGATTAAGAAATGTCTTATCTGTAGGCATCTAGTCACCATCTGAAGACTCCAGGAGACAGACAGATAAAAGACACTCCTTCATCTCTTTGCTCTATTTCTTTCTTAGACTTCAGTCTGTTACATCCTCTTTACAACCTGTCAATGAATACAGTAATGGGGGAATATGAAATACGGGGAGAGCTTAGTGATTCAGAATCAGAATGAATGGTATCCCTCAAAGTTAGGGGCATGTGAAACTTGTCAATATGTATTAGAGTGTTTTTAATTTGGGGAGAGAATTTCAGTAGGGTCAGTTGGGAAAACAAACAGACTTGCTTTCACATTGCTGAGATTTTGACTTTGTTTTTCAGTTATCAAAACACGCCAGCCAACTCAGAGACTAATGAGAATTCCACCCACCAAAACCAAATTGTGTTTATAATGAGTAGAAATGGTTGAAAATTCTGACTTTTGAGTGCTTGATGAAAGTGTGTCGATCACTTCATTTTTCAAACAGGAAAGAATATATTCTGATGGAAATATGGTCAAAGACTCTTTTCCATACCAATTTTCTGTGTAATTAATAACATGTTGGGTTGGATTTGTTCATTTTTTAAGTACAGAGGTCTTCACAAAAGCTGTGGTTGATTCTGAATTAGGATATGTTTCATATAAAAGTAACACCCAGAGAAAGAAAGCCATAAATCAGTCCAGTTTATGGTCATAAAAAAGTTATTACCTTTGCAATAATGCTTTGTCTTCAATAGAAGGGAAAATAAAAGGAGCTAATTTATAAAAGACAACCAAAAAATGTACTTCAAAATGAGTTGGTTGCAACTCGTGCACCTATCCAAACTCCACTAGCATTTGGCTATTTTGATGTAAAAATACTTTTTTTTTTTCCGCCTGTCAAGTCATATGCTAAGGTCAGGAGGAAGATATGGAAAAGGTCAGTAAGGATCAATCTTTGAGAGGGACAGATTGCTCATTAATGAGTGCAATAGACTGATCACCACAGAAAGAATAAAATTTAGTGATTGTATCTAAGAAGTATGAATGTTTTTCTTGTCAAATGTCATTCCCTTTAGAACTTGGCAATAGTAACTTACTGCAATTTTTTTTCAAGTGAATTTCAGCTGGGCTGTGACTGTGTGTGTAATCTTTTTCTCATGATGGTAGTAAAATTTGACATATCAACTGTATATTTATAATGGAAATAAACTTCATTATGAGTCCCCAAAGGGATCTGACCTAAATCTCACTGAATGAAGAATGGAAAGACTCCCATTGACTTCTCTGATCTTTGGTCAAACTATTGTAGCTGTAGAATTCTCTCACTTTCCCCCTTTATGTTTTGCTTTTGGAAACCACACGTATTTTAAATCTGTGTATCCGAGTCATCTCTCCCATTGTCTCACAGAGCATTAGAGACGCACTTGCATTGTAAAACTGAAAAATTATCATCTTGTTTCAGTGCTGTTTTCTTGGCAGCAGACTGTACGAGTATGACAGGGCTAAAATCCCAAGTTTACGTTAGACTACACAGAGGAAATTTCACAGGAAGGTAACTGCTGACTTCTGTAGCATCACGACTGATTTCAGGGGAGTAGAATTTGGCCCCATTTCTGCAAAATAACTGTGGCTTTCCTCAGCAGTCTGATCATGTCATAATTCACTTTAATGCTCATGTATACTGGCCCAAGGGCTTATATAATTATTGTGCCTGTCTCATCATGAAAGATGGATAACTCACACCTGAATACAAGCGTAGTAACTTGTTGTTTTGTTTAGATTTTAAACATTTAAAAATCATTATTAAATGAGCAAATTACATATGCCCTGCAGAAGAGGGTACAACTCAAAGCTCTCTGGGTACTTCTTACTGCTCCCGCCATGGATTTTGAAGAGTAATATTTCATTAGAAGGAAACATTGATTAATAGGATTGTGATGAATTTATCTGAATACAATGCAAGGAGTAAAAAACAAAGAGAAATTCATTGGACATAAACTGCATTCCAGTAGGATTTCAGAATATTTCATAGATCAATTAATACTTTACCCTAAGCCACAGGATGTCATATTCATGAGGGACTCTAATTATGCAGTTATGTGTCAGGAGTGTTATTTACATAAAGGTTTCTGAACAACCCAGACGATCATTTCTAGTTAAGATAAAGTCCCAGAAGGTGGGACTGGGGAAGCAGAGATTCCCACATTAGCCAGGTCTGCAACACACATGAAAGCAACAAAAAAATCAAATATTCTATGAAAACAAGTGTCAGGGAGATGATGATATATAAACCCTAGGGAAGTGGGTAAAAAGGATTTCTTTCACTTCCACAGCCTTATACCAAGGTCTTTGGAGGTTTGCAAATGGAAGTAGTAAAACCCTGGGCTGTGGTAAAATGAAGAAGATGCTGCAGACGTGGGATAATACAAGACTCCTCATGAAGGAAATGCGCCATGCTGATGGAAAAGCACTCAAAGGCACTGAGCAAGCTCTTTCCAGTCACTCCACATAAATTGCACAGTTCCCTTCCTACCTCACGGGATACATTCAGACCTTCGCCGTTAACAGGTATATATTTAACTTTGTGGGGGTTTTTTTCTGATTAATTTAATACTTGAGCAGATAACTATTATAACGCCATGAGTATTGGTTGTTGTAGGAACTGAAAGGAGTAGGAGTATGGGGCTGTAAAAGGCAGTTTCTTCCTTTTATTTTCCCTATACTTTAAGTTAATGATCTTATTTTCCTTTCTTCTCCAGCCAAATCAGCAGAGTTTGTATTAAGATAGGTACCAAATGACTGCATTATTCAAGGCCAGCTCCACTCCTGGGGTCACTGTTACAGCTGACTGACTGTAGAGTTATAACATCCTCCCTCCTCACAATGAATGTGTGAAAATTAGATCAGCTTTACCTCCTGTGAGGAAGAGGACAAGACAAGGGCTGAGCGTTCACATCCTGCTTTCTCTGATTCGGGAAAAACCAAGTTTTGAGCTGCCACTCAGGCAACTTCTGCTCCTCTGCTGCTCTGACACTGTCAGTTAATGCTGAGATCTACAGCTTTTCTTTCTCTGTCACCCTGATGGAAGATGTCATGTCCCAAAGATTTTGGGGGAATGACAGATATTATAAAATCCAAAGTCCTCCTTTGTCACAAAGGAAAATAGATAAAAGCTAAGGAGGCCAGAAGTGCTCCACTACTGACAGTGCTGGTTCAGTTATTCCTGTCAGCCACGGTCTTGTACTTGTCTTTTCCCATGCAAAGGAAGGTTTTCGCCGGAGGATACTTGGGTTGGTGCTAATTCACCCATCCTGGCTGAAAGAGCTTTTATCTTTGTGGCAAAGCTAATCCTAAATCAATATCATCCTTTTGACATTTACTTTCAACCCAGTCCGAAGTGAAACCTCAGATTTAGGTAAAGTTGTGCTCTGCTTTGCACTCTAACAGTGCTCAGAGAGGCTACAGCAACATTCCTGAAACCAGCCCTCCATAAACCTTTATGACCTGCTGAAATCCAAGTCAAAGTGACTCCTCTAGCATCTTCCACAGTATTTGATAAGTAAAACTCAATAAACTGAGTTTATATCCGTTATTCCCTACAATTTCCCTCATAACAGTTATCTTGGTTTTTGTGTGAATGCTGCCCCGTCCTCAACCATACTCCAATGGGAACAAAACCCAGTCCTGTCATCTGCTTAATCTTTTTCTAGTGTTACAGCCACCTGCCATGGCTGACCGACCTCAAACCTCACCTTTGGTCAGGTGTTTGCTCTCTTGGTGAAATATCTCAGTGCCTCTTGTGAAACAAGTCCAAGGATTTGCAGGAAAGCAAAGGGAAATTTCAGGCTGAAAGTGGTGGAGGCTCTGACTGTAAACTCATGAAGATGGCAGGGAATAAACAGGGTGATTTGTCCCACTGAAGTGCTTCAACAGAGTTTGCAAAATCACGGTTGGCAGCTGTGGAGCAGGCAGGTACCAAAGGGAAGCATGGGTTAAAGGGAGAAACACAGTAAAAGAAGGTATCCTTTGTGCAGGAAGGTTATGCATTTAACAGATCTCTGCTGAGTTACTTAATAACACACCAGATGCCAGCGACCCTATGGAAAAATGGAATTACTTAGGAGTTCCATGTCAGAATGCTTGCAGCCATTCCTCCTGGCTGATTGTACTTCTGCCGCAGCAGCTCGAGTTTTGTGTTCTCTCTTCTCAGTGTTTTTGTTGTGGATGTGTGTAATTGTTCTGGCTCTGTTTGCCATGGAGCAAAGGCACATCCATGTGCCATGAAATCCCGAGCTGGGGACAGAGCCCTGCCATTTCACCACTGCTGTAAAAGGGGGAGCTTTTAGTGAAGCCTCTCCTCTCGACCATCAGGTCTTGCACTTTACCAGGGGCTGTGAGTAAAGCTGAGCAGGACAAAAATCATTTCCCCGGCACTAATCACATAGAGAATTTCAAGCCTGGATGCCAGGAGGGTGATGAATAAGAGCTAAACCACCTTGATGGGTCTGGAAGTTTCACTGGAATTTCCCTTGCCTTGAAAATGGAGTCCAGCCACGATAAGAAGTGCCACAGCTTTCCTCGCTGATGGACCTTCAAAGAGATTCCTCCTTCAAGGTGTATCAGACAGGAGATTCCAAGGAAAAGGGGCTTTACTGGGGTAGTAGTTAAAATTTTAATTTTATCTCCTGTCATGAAGACAACAAAGCTGCCCCTCTCATACGGCTCTGTCAGACCATTTCAGAGACCGACTGGCTGAAGCCACTCACTCCATCTCCTGCAATCCTCCCTCTAAAACACTCTGTATCAAAATGCTTTGTGAAGCAGCTGCCTCAAATTCTCCATCAGCACCTGGCTTTTTTTTTTTTTTTCCCTTAGCCCAGCACTTTTAGGAGTCTTTACAAATATTAATGCGGGGCTAAATATCCACTGTGACCTTACTGGGAAACTGAAATTCTGGGAAAGATGGAATGTGCAATTTGCAATTTTTAAATCTTCTTTTGTAATTTTTTTTTTTATTTCTTCATGAGCAACAGGACATTAAACTTTAACTGATTAGGTGTTTTCTTGATCAACTTCATTGACTCACAGTTGGGATTTATCCACAGGAACTGACTTCTGTTCCTCCATCAAGTCCAGCAGCATTAGCTCTGTCACCTGCTCTCAGTAAGAAAGATGTTTTACCTTCACTCAGGTCCTTCCTGGGGATGTTGCTGAAATAAATTCCCCTTCAATTGTTGTTTGACCTGCACAGGGCTTCACATGTATCAAGTTTTTATTTTGCAACCCGCAGACCACTTTGGCTTTCTGGTTTCAATATGATCTAAGTGCAGGACCAGTTCCTACTCCTGCATGATTTTGCCAGCAGCTTATGAAAGCTACCAATGGAATGCAAATGGTGTTAAATGAAAACTGAAGACTCATCTAATCCCATGTCAGCACAACACTTTAAAGAGAGCCTAAGAAAACACAGTTGGGTTTTATATGAAATAGATAGGTGCATTTGCTAAAGAATAAACTACACAAAATATGTGTGCACTTCAAAACAACTGACCCTTGGGCACATCAGCCTGTGGTCACATATGTGAAAGCAGGGAAAGCTGTGTTATTTTTCTGAGCTGACAGATGTGTTAGGAGGCACCTGGGTAAGGAGCCAGCACTTTCACTGCTGCTCCAAGCTCATCTTGGCTGCATCTGCTCAGTTAACAGAGGTCTATGGGAACAGAAAGATTCCCAAACTTTTCCAGCTTTTTCCAAGTGCATTCATTTTTCTCTTTAAGTTCCTGAGCTCTCTTCTGAGGGGGTGCCAGAAAGAACAAATGGAAACACTACTTTTTTACAGATGGGAGGAAATCTGAACTAGACAGATCCCACCCACTCTACATGCTTTACCTTTTTCCTACCAGTCAAGTCACAACTCTGTTTTAAGCAGATCCTTTGCTTGCACTGCGTTTGTGCTGTAGGTGAAGCCTCATTGCTAAGGAAGAGCAGGACTCCCCAGAGTCATCAGATTAAGTACCTTAGTAGTTTAACACTTACAAGATGCTTTGGAGCAAAGGTGTGAGGATCTAAATAGGTCTTAAATTTCAATATGTGGGTCTGTGGGCTCTCGTCTCCTGAGTAGTCAACAGGAGTGGAACAATAGGAGTGGTGATGAGCTTTCCTCAGGAACTCTGGCACGGATATTATCTACCTAATGGGATTAGGATGGTAAATACCTTCACAGTGCAAAGCTGAATTAGAAGATGTTGATACTGTGAAATGAATAAATACGTTGTTTTTTAAAGAGCCAATGTGATTGAAATATGACTCTCCCTGTCTGCCTGCACTTGTGATCTTATTGCCAAGTGGTCCGCGGTCCTGTGTAAAAGAAGGGTTTTTATTAGCTTCCCCATCCTGTACATTCATTTTACCTCCTCCCCAGCTCCTCACCTCAGCTGACTTATGACAGGCACCATCTACCCTATCTGAAAGAAAAATAAACAGTCCTTGTGCCCTCATTGTATAAAAGGAAGTTTAGCTGGTGCACCAAAGCCCTGAACTGGGAGAATTTGATTGATTTACACTACCAGAAATCTCATGAGGAGTCCCTTACGCCATCAGGTTGTAGATTTAATTCTGTTGAAAATAACTTTCTCATTCCCCAAGCATAAATTAATGACTCGGTAATTTACTGAGTCAGTAAATGCTAAATCTTTCAATAGAAGAGAAGAGGTGAAAAAGTATTCTTCAGAGGAGCATTAATGTGTTGCCCTCTCCGTTTGGTGCAATAATCACATTAATTAAGGCAATTTTAATTAAATTATTTTCACCTAGACTGACTCCCAAAATTGCAGTTATTAAGGATAAGAGCACTAAAAGCTCATCTATGCTGCACTGGGTTTTAATAACAGCTGTGTTAACTATGAGAGCTTGCACCCCACAAGATTTTCAGATGAAGCAAGTGGGTGTGTTGCACCCACTGCACTGACAGAAATGTCACTATTGTCCACATTGTTTTTATTCCTGCTCTTTCTCCACAATAGCCCAACTCACTGGATGCTTGCTTTCTTTGTCCAGCTTGACATTTGGTCCCACACGACCACATCGTGTCTGGTTTGAGGTAACCAAGTAGGAGTTGGTTGCACTTCAGGTTCTTTTTTTCTTTCTTTTCTAAACAGGTCTGCTTGACAACAGAGCAGTGAGGCATTTCTGAACGCCACAGAGGCACTGTGGAAAAGAAGCCCCTACCTACATTTTTATGGTCTGTCCACACATGAAAAGGTGCCTTTACAAGATGTCCTTCTTCGTACTCTAAACATGAAACCTGTAATTAAACAGGAAAAGCTAAGTTACCGAGCAGTAAGCACTAAAAAAGCTCGTGCTTCAATAGTGTTCTGTTTCTAGGAGCTTGGGTTTAGCCTGAAAGGATGGAAGTGGTGCAAAAAAGCAGGTCACAGCTATTTCTAGAAATTGTGGAAGTGATTGGAGCCCCTTGACGCCAGGAACTGGAATTTCCAGACAGTAAAGTAGCACTAAGGTAGACTGTATCTGATGCCAAGGAGCTGGAAATTACTATTAATTCCACCACAAGTAAGTGCATTTCAGGTAGGATTAAAAGGTTGAATCAAGACTACAATAGCGTGGACAGTCAGCTGAGGGTGGAAGTCCAGGCTGGCAAGCCAAGCTCTGCCCATCAGAACATCTCATGGAAAACAGGCAAAAAGGCATAAACAGACATCAAAACGACTTCACTCTTGAAAGTCTTATTTTCCCTCTGTTTTGCAAATGAAGGCACTTCAAAATATAGAAATCCCTGTGATTAGACTAGATTAAGTTTTTAATTACTTTTGCAATCTTTCTCAAAAGGAGCCCTGAAATAGAACAGTGACTATTACTTACATGTAATACACATTTTACAGTCTTCCTAATTACTTCTGTTTCACCAATAGCTATTATGCACAGTCAATTAAACGTGCAGTTAAAACACCTTAAATTGCATACCATGGACAGTACCGAGTAAATAAATAATTAGGGAGTTATTAAAATGCAGATTCATAACGAAAAGGAGCAATTATGGAAGAAGAAAGTATTTCAGTCCATGACTTATTGACCATATCAGCTCTTCTGGTCCTTCTGTGTTCATGCGAATGCTGCTGGCACAAAAGACACAGCAGCAAAATGGTTTCTTTTGGTCAATGCCTAATTACTTACAGCTTTTAGATCCTGAGGTCTTGACTTGATGGATTTTAATGGCTCAGAAAGAAAAAGGAAGATCTCTGCACACCCAAAGTCTTCATAACATTCTGGAAAACAAACTTTTTCTTTACCCTTATATATTTTCTCTGTATCTATCTTTGCCTGTCATTCAAAATTAGTAAGCTTTTTCCCTTTTTCTCAAATTTAGCTCAGAGAAAAGGAACCATCCTGTTTTCCAGACTTGTGATAGTGAAGTCTGAGATGAAATGGAGCTTGGACAGCAGAAACTGGCACAGATCCCATCAGGGCTGTGATTCTTCAAGCTCAGATGGATCCTACCTGATGAGTGGGCTCCTGCTTTGGATTGGTGGAGCCACTTTTCACCTCCAACCTCAGCTGTGCCTCGTGGCTTTTGAACACAGAGCTCATAAATGTCACCACCCTGCCCAAGAGCTCATCCAAAGCAATATCAGAGATTATCTTTTACGGGCAAACACATTTAAATCTCCTCAAACATAAGTAATTGGATGTTCACAGATGAAGATGTCTTGAAAATGCTGTCCAGGGAAGTCTTTGCAGTGCTTTGGGTTGTTTCAGGGCCTCTTTTGTCCTGTTTAAATCATGAAAAGACAATTTACAGCTCATGCAGTAAGGCATGCTGTGTGTGCTGAATGAATTTTATTCATATAAGGAATTGACTCAGATTTCTTAAGCTGATAGTGTTTTCAGTATTACCTTAAAAGTCCTCTATAAAAGGTTTAAAAAAAAATTCGAAACCTAAAGTTTCTTATAAATATATTTCTCAAGATGTAGGGGGAAATTTCTGTGTATTTGTGCTCCTACAAATGATATTGGCATTATTTTATTGACATTGATTCCAACTTTGTTGCAATAACTTTCTTCGGATGCTGTGTTCTTTGCTATGACTTGGCTAGACTTGCCTAGAAAACCAAAATTAGAAGAAGAGCTGCAGTTCAGAAAATATTTATTGCTATACTAATTACATATAAAAGTAATTTTTACAAATCATATATTGCAAAAGTCCTCCAGGAAAAATAAAAAACCCCCACATAGTAGCTGGAATAAAACAGCTGGTTACCTTTCAGTTTTATTGGCATGTACAATGGGATTGCATCAAGCCAACTCCTTGGCTAATGAAAACTAGCAAAGCTCTATTGCCTCCAGTACCCACTGCTTCAACCAGAAATAAATCTTTGGCCCTTTCATTGTATGTGCAAGGCAAATAAATTTAGGGAGGTGGGGTTTTTTTTTTTTGTTTTTTTTTTTTTTTTTTAAAGATCATTGCTTAACGAGGGGAGAAAAAGACAGAAACTACTGGCTGAAAGTTTTCCCATGTAGGGAAGTAACAGACTCCAGGGCAGGCACCTCCCTGTGGTGTGGTGTGGAGGTTGAATTAAAACTGGGGGCTCTGGGATGGGAACTGGGCAATGAGCAGGGCATGATCCCATACCTTGGGCAAAGTGTCCTGCCTATTATTAATTCAGTGTACTGATTATTATTTTAAAGCTTTTATTTNTTCCCCTAAATAAAACTAAAGTTGCTTCTTAATGTGCTTGGAAGTTTGGAGGTTCAGGCTTAAAGAAGGCAAGACAAGAGGAAAATTAATGAAAAAGGAAAAAGCAGGACAGTGTACATATACTGGTATCTCTCCAATAACTTCAACTTAACCAAGTTAGAGAGGAAACTCAGCTAATCATTGTACATTTTTCTTATTTAAAAAAAAAAAAAAGAGTTCCTCAAAACCCATGGTAATTAATGTAACTGGTTTCAGTAAATTAAGGAAATCATGTGTGGCATTCTTTTGTGAAAAAAAAAATTCCTTTTGCTTTTCCTTAGCTCTCCATTTTCAGCTCTATACTTTGAAAAACCTTGTGGGTCATATCTAATTAAATGTGAGCTCCTCTGACAAAGCATTTTTGCCTGGTTTTAGATAGCAGCAATCTGTAACTGATGTGATCAATTCTTCCAGATCTGCAGCAGACTCAGTGTGTTCTGTAATGCACAAGGGGCTGGGGCTGTAAGAACTTAAATTCAGCTCCCAGTTGGGCAACATTCACCCAGAATTGTTCTTGTCTGCCCAGTTTGGGTTTTCCCTATCTATGAAACAACTTCTCCAGCTCTGGGTACTACTGGCTGGCTGAAATATGTTAATGAATGTAAGGTGCTTAGGTGAGTCTGTGGACAGATAAATGAAAAGAGAATTTAAACTCTTCATTTCATTAATGTCTCAGTTTTTAACTGCCTCTCCACACTAATAAAATGCTGGAAATAGATAATGTACTCACGTCATGTTATCTTCCAAGCAAATGTTAAAAGAACCACAGTAACCAATTTAAAATATGCATGAATACATATAGTATGTTTACATTGGTAAACCCAGTCTGTTTGTACTAGGAAACATTTTTAGCAAATAATTTTATTTATAACTCCTGTGCAAGCATTCCAGACAGAGGTGGTCTGTGAATTCCAGGAGACTCTGTTTAAAAGGGAATTCTTTAACTAAAAAATGAAACTAATAATAACTCCTTGAGGTGCTAGATACTGCTGCAGCTGATACCAAGTGTTAATCTTTGGAGAAATGAACTCAATTTTGTTTTGACACTAGGATAATGCTCTATGATTTCACTGTGAAAGCATTATCTAACCCCGCTCTCTCTACCTCCAATAAAGTTTTACAAGCAATAAAAAGGCCTGGAGATCAGCTATTTTCCTATTGGTGCTGTTGGAGGTTTCCTTTTGATGCCTACCGACAGAAAACCTCCCTGGTGAGTTATTGCAAGGAGCACTTCAGTGCCACTTCTCAGTTCAGGCATCTGGTCTGAGCTGCAGCCTGGGGATGGGCAGACACTGGGAATGGCACACTCCTTAAAGGGAAGAATGCTCCCAGATAGGAGGAAATCCAGGTTAAATCTGCATTAAAAACAACTCTTGTTTTCTGAGTGCTGGTTGTTGTTTCCGTGGCTTCTCCTGACTTGTTCCCTTCAGAGGGTGGCAGAGTGCCTTGTCCCCATGGCCAGGTGCTGGTGTCTTCCTCAGGTGGCAAAGCAAGAGCTTGTAACAGGCTTCTCTACATTTATAATGACACTGGGGGAAGGGGAACTCCCACTTCCTACCCTAAATAACTCCCCTGGGGATGATCCAGTTTGTTCTGAGCCAAGCACCAAGTCTTTTCTAACCGGTGTAGCTCTCCTACTAAAGTAGCAATTAGGAGAAGCATTTCCAATTAGCTAATTGCATTTCTCACAGCTGCCTCAGTACAGATTGCCTTATATGTCATAAACTTCTCTAAGTTTATAAAATGACTTATCTCGGAAGTACTTTTTATAAGCAATGTGTTCATTTATGTTTTAATTCCAGGAAAGTTGCCGGCTTTCCTGTTCCAGCCCGTGTAGAACAATGCACCCATCCAGATTTCCTCAAGGGGTTTGTCAGCCCTGTGCTCACGGAGACCTGAGCAAGAGCCACGGCACCCTCCAGCTCAGGAAATAAATCCCAGTTCCTGCAGCACACCAGGGAATATCCACAGGGACACGTGTCCATAAAGCCATTTTGCCTCTACTCTCCCTGAGTACCCACCTCTGCCCACTGCCAGGAACAGGACATGGCTCCATATGGCCTGTGAGAGCTGGAACTACCCAAAATGGCAATTTTTCGCTTGTTATGTCTCAAGGTTTTAGCTGGAGCGCACCAGCCATGTTACTCACTTCCTGCCCTTCCTCCTGGAGCCAGTCACAGGAAAGGAGGAACAATGCACCCTCGGGCACTTCAGTCCTCACCTGGCAGGCACCACAGGGCAGTGGTGGCACGTGGCACCGGGGCACTCCCCTGAGCCCAAGACAGAGCAGGAGCAGTGGCGGGAGAGCCTGGTCTGAGGGGATGTTCAAGAGATGCATCCTCATATCTGCTCAATCCAGTGGAGTAAAAGCTGTGGTTGAACTGCTGCAATGTTCACAGCCTGGAGCTGCAAGAATCTGGCATATTTTTAAGCTGTTTTCTGTCCTACTTCTGCCCATGTTTGTTTACACCGTTGCGCAGAAAGGCTCTTCCCCAGAGACGTCTCCCATCCCGTGACTCCCCATGGACACAAAGCAGACTTCTGCCATTCCCATCGGCTCGAGACACTGAGAAAAGCAGAGGGATTGAATTTAACTGTAAAAAAAAAGATAAAAATGCTTCCACTAGAGTAATACAGCCTAAACTTTGTGCACAATAAGGTCCAATCTGTGCTGCAGTCTTATTCCATCCAGAGCAGAGCATAAATGATCTTCCTTTGCTAAATTGTCCACAGATATACTCTTTAATTCCAGGAAGAATTCTCATGTTTTCCAGAATTGTACTGCCTAACCTTTTTTACCTCCTTGCACTGTATCTTTTAAAATTGCTTTCTATTGGCAAAGACCTTTTTGTTATTTTGTGAGAGCTCAGGTCTTGCCAATGTTTCAGTGCAACTGCTACATCCTGCACATACTTAAAATGATAGGCTTGAGCCATCTTTGATCTGAAGCCAGATGGGTTTTACTACAGTTATCTCTTTAAAAGCACTGTTCCCCCTCCTTCTTTGCTGCTTCACCAAAACGGAGCAGGCAGGAAATTCTTCATCCAGCTTTCGTTCATGAGCTGGTTCGTAGTAGCTGTTGCAGACAACCAGATCCAAATCCTACTGAAAGCAATACAAAAAAATCCCATTAGCTTAAACGGGCTTGCATCAGGCCCAAATTGCTTTCAGGACCTTTATCTAAGTTTTGGGAATTTCCAAAATATTTGTAAGGTAACACCACTCCTTGGCTAGCTGAAATTTAACTTTTCACATTTGAGGAGATGGTTCTTCAAGCAGCTGGAAAAAAAGTACTGGAGACTACACTGAGGTTCCTAAAAGCTGAATGGGAGGCCTTAATTTTAAACTTGCTCGTTAATAGATAGGGTTTGGCACGTCCCTATCCCCCTTGGAGGAGGATCTGGAGTTTGGCACAGGAGAACCAGTGCTGGGCCCTCTGTGTTCCCACTCATTGTCCTACTCCATCTAAACTGGAGGGAGGGAAGAGAAAGCATCTCACAAGAGATGGTGATGGGGGTGAGAAACTCTCATGTTTACTGAAGAAAAACTACTCGCTGTGAGAAAAACTACTCACTTCTCACATAAGCCAGGTCATAAAGGGTCCCTGTGTTAGTGCAGAGCCTCAGCAGCACAGGGCAACCACTCCCCCAGAAGAGAGGGCCTAAGCAGGGAAAAACAAGAAGACTCTCCTGAATATGGGTTTTTCGCTAAACTGGGAGAGGTTTTAAATGTCATTTGCAGGAATTGGAGGACACCAGCAATCTGCTCACAGAATGAAAAGGATGCCAAAGAAATGGTTTGCAGAATGGGAAGGAAGAGAAGTGTCCTTAAAACCATGGTGTAAGCCCATGGTGCTGTCTGCACTCCTCACCCCTTCAGAGCCCAGACCCTTCTCCTTGCTCATGCAGGTCCAGCTTTCCAGGCTTGCAAAGGCTGGAGTTCCTCACATTTTGATTATTAGTTCAGATGACAAATTCCCCTTTATTCCCAGGGTGTGTTACTAAATCACTTTGTGCCACATTTGGAGTGAGTTGGCCTTTTCAGACATCCTGTGCTCCAAGGACAGACATTTGTACGAGAGTCTGTGCAGTGCACACAGGCATTTAGTGGGGAGATTAATATTAAAATACTCAGCTATCCAATCAACTTATGGGGTTTTAATGCAATGACTTGAGTCGAGATGTTAGAGTTCACTTAAAGTTCACTGACTATTATGGGACTGATGGTATATAGAATAGCTTAATCTTACCGTGGGAAAACTAAAATCGTGTAGGGGAAAATTAGGCAAGACACGGAGGATAAACTCCCATTCCTATGAGAGATACCACGGGACATGCCAAAAAAAGGCAGGAAAGGAACCATTTACTTCCAGTGCAGTGGGAAGGATGTGCAGTTAGCAACACTTAGAGTGGCCATTTGCCATCCTGCTCTGTTTTGTAGAGATTCTGCAAAAGCAGACAGGGGGGAAAGAGCTGCTTTATGTGTCTTTTACAGACACACACAATGCAGAGGGGAAACCAGAGATTCAAAAGGCAGCTCTGTTTTGCAGGGTAAAGATTCTTGCTTCATTTACTGACAGGACCTTTCTGTGCATAAGAGGAGACCTCCCACACCTTAAATTACTGCACTGAATGGATTTACATTCTGCTTTATCCTCTGCATTCCAGCTCCTGCCTTTAGCCTTGTGATTGTGTGCATGCACAGTCAACTCTGCTGGCTGCACATCCCAGAGAGCTCAGGTCACCCCCCAGCAAAAAAAAAAATAACCCAGACCCAAACCCACAGGAAAAAAAGGATCTTCATTTAGATATATGCTTCCCAAGGGCCACTGTTTCCCTAAGTGAAATTAAACTTGCAGAAGAAAACCTTTGAGATAAAGTTGGAGCTAATGAAAACTGCACAAGGTTCTTTGGCTTCACTCATCTGGAGAAGGAAAGTATAGCTCTAGGCAAGCAGGAGCTTGTTGAGCTTGAAGAAATGTTACCTGCTTAAAGGCAGGTAAAATCTGGCATAAGCTGTTAATCCATCATTCAGGTTTTTACATGCCAAACTCCTGTAAATGTTTTTCTACCACATCCTGTCTCCTCCTTCCCTAGCTGAAAAATAATAATAATTTTGGAAGAGCATGAATTAGGCCTGTCATTCTTTTTTTTTTTCCTCCCTTATCCTCGAACTACGTAATACAAACTCCCTGTCTCTCAGAGGACTTGATCCTTCACTCCTAATCAGGGGGCAAAATTCACCATGACTTCAACTTTGAGACTCTACATTTTCATTTAGAGAAAAGCTAAGCCTTCTCCCTCCCATCACCTATTCCTGGCCATCATTAGGATGTGCTTTGGCCAGCTACCAGTGACCCAGACCAGGATTTCCAGCAAGAGACCCTGAACATGTTCACCCAGGTGGGAAGGGAGAGCGAGGTTGATGTTGGTATGAAAAATGGGGCAAGGCCAGGTTTGAGTAACCTCAGCCTCTGCACAGCCAAGCGTTGATGAAGCAGTGAGCCCATGCCAAGGCATTATTCTGGATGAACAGCCCCTGACAGCAGGTTTCAGCACGGCCCGCAGCACCAGGGATCCCTTGCTGTGCCCGTGCTCACTTGGGCAGCACTGATGTTGCATCCCTTGGACCTTCACGTCTCCTGTGTGTGTGCATACAAATGCATTCAGTCTCCTCTGAGCAAGAGGGAAAATTCTTTTTTTTTTACTATGAATAATACAGATTCTGTGAAGGATTTAACACCCTGTGTTTGCATAGAGAGGAGTGGGGATGGGTTTCACTGCTCATTGCTTTAAACCTATGCATTATTTTGGGGCCAGTCCCACCTTCTAATGAGTCTCCACGCTGAGACCAGCAGCACAGTGACTCTGCAGACATCCCCATCTGATGTCCCTGGCATCACAGGCTCTGTTCCGCTTTGCAGAAGCTGAATCTCACAGCAGAGGTGCCACACCAAGCCCAGTGGCAGCCCCCTCCTTGCCAAGCTCCCCTCCCTGTGGTTATCATCCCTCCACAGGTCCTGCAGATGCCCTGGTTCCCAGCCCTCCTCTCCAGATGCAGGCAACAGCTGAAGCACGTAACACCTGGACTTTGCAACAAAATTCTGCTGCGAGCCAGACACTGGAAGAAATATGCAGATCTAACAAAACATCCAAACTCCTCAGAGCACCTGCAGGTTTCTTGATGGCTCCTTATCATTCCTTGGTCAGAGTCCTCAAGGGGGCTTGCAGCCTCTCCAGCTGCACAGGGCTTTCCTAGCAACTCACCCCTCCCTCAGCCTTATTTCTCTTTGATTAAGGTCTTCTCTCCTCTGTAAGATAACTCTGAAGATAATGTTCATTTCTGCTCCCCTCCTAAGGAACGTCACTAACTTTTCCCAGTTTACAAGGATGTGACCTGATGTTTAGTGCCACACTTGCCAGGAAGGCTGGTTTCACTGGGGAACTCCCCAGGAAGTAGCACTTCCAAGTGCTCACACCATCACCCATGTGTAGGGCCTTCTGCCACTATGAGGAGATAAAGACTGCAGAGAAAAATCAAAGATTCCCTCATGGAAAACACAGCTGGCAGAACGGTGTGATATACTCAACCTCTGTTTAGGTTCTTTGGCTTGTCAAGCCGTGCTTCTTTTCCATGGATTTCATTTTCCCCAGAAGTAACAAAGTTGTGTATAGCACCTTTTAAGTGGCATTCGACATTTGCCATATCTATGGAAACACGAGCTGCCTCCCTGATTTCCTGTTTGCTGTGCCCCATCTCTGTGGGACACGTGATCTCACAGAGGCACTGGTCAGTGGCAGAGTATTTTCCTTTTAAGATTTGTATGCACAGAAGAGATCATTGACACATTCTAACTTTAGGTCTAACTCAGGACCAAGCTCCCTGTAGCGTCAACGCAGCCTCCAGAGAGCAATTCAGGATACCTAAGCCAGAAGTCCTAAATTAAGCCATGTGAATGCTTCCCAAAGTGCCAAGAACTCCACACTCAGCATAAGGAGAGATCCCAGTATGAATGAACCAAGAGGAGCCATTGACCTTAAGAAGACCAGGATTTTCATTCACAAATTTACTGATATTTTGTTAAAGTCGGTTCTGGGGGTTTTTTAAGCCACTTATGAACTTGCTTCAGAGCTTTACGAAGCTGCATGGAATAATTAGGCAAACAAATCTAGTCCCATGCTAAGTTAATTACATGCCTTGTGGTTTCATATATATTTTTCTCCCTTTCATAGTTACTTTTTAATATGTCCCCATATTTCTTCCTGACTTTTCTGTGTTACTCTCTTTAGTCTTCAGGAAACCCATTATTACTCAGGGGAACCAAGTAATCAAATAAGTCTCACTGAGTGCAATTAATCTCTCCAGCTTGGAGGCTGGCTGTGAGATGGTGTTCACCTTTATATTTTCCAGTTGCTATGGATCAGCAGAACTTCCCCTAAATTCACTTGCCTGTGTCACTCTGGTCCCTGTGACATGTGGGACCTTGAGCCAGGAAGAGTTTCCAGTGCTCCTGGGCAACCATGAATTGACCCCTCACATTTGTCTGTGCTGAGGAAGGAGGGAAGAGAGGGTTTATTTCAGCATTTCGGTGACACCCTTAATGAGGCAAAATATTTGTTTCAGGATGGGAGGATTAATGAGAGTTCTATTAAATGTGTGGATTTAAAATGTTTAATATTGCAGCAGAGTTATAGCCGAGTGCACCTTTACACGTCTTGGCAGAGTCATGATTTTGGGGACAGGGCTTTAGGTCCGAGCTCGGAAGACCAATTCTGGGACCAAAAATGATCATGTGTCCTACAGAAACACAAGAAATAAGAGATTTAAATCTTCCAGACTATATACCTTGACTTCAGTGAAATTCTGACAGTGCCTTGTGGTATCCTTATCAGCAAATTTGAGAAACAGATTGAAATAAACTTATGCAAGATGGGAAGACAAAGTGTGAAAAACTCTTCTCAGGAAGACCTAGCTACAGCTTACTCTTAGAAGAGAAGTGTAAAGGTTAGGAAATTCTAAAAGCCTGTTACTGATCTCTAAATACATTACATAATAACTGGTACAATTGACTAGATAATACGCTTATTAAATTTGGAGATGTCATCAAGCTAGAAAGTCTGCAGTGTGCTGGAAATTCATAAAGATCTCATAGATTGGGGCCAAGAAAGGATGAAAGTCAATAAGAACAAATAGAATTTTCTGCAATTAATAGGAAAAATTGATTGCACAAATTCAGGATGTGCCTGACCATCAACACACCAGTCCTGCCTGTGAGAGCCTGAGGTTTATAGGCATCACAAGTTAAGTAAGGGTCAGGAATGTCCATATTTTACAACAAATTCCCAAATGCACTGGAGATGTAATACCCAGGAGCCCTGTCTCTGACACGCACAGCCACACAAAATCATTTCCATCCACACCATGCTGGGAAGGCCTCAGCTGGAAGACTTCATCCTGTTTTAGTACCACGGTTTAAGAAAGATGTGGGCCATTGGCCAGAGTCCAGAGGACAGCAGGGATGACCAAAGGTCTTGAAAACAAGGACCTCTGGAGTCTGAGGCCTGTTTAGTCTGGAGGAGACAAAGAGTCTTCAAGTGTGTAAGAGCTAGAGGGGTGGAAGTCACAAATTCTTGCTCTTTTCCATCACAGATGGGACCAGAAGAAACATTCATGAGTGGCAGCAAGGAACATCCTGCTCAGGCATTAGGAAAACTTTCCAGTGGCAAGGGTAACTGGCACTGGGAAGGATTGTCCAGGGAAGCTGTGAAGTTCCATTTATTGGAGATTTTTAAACTGCTAGCAGAGCACAGAGGGCAAGAAATCCTCCCATGGGGCAGAGGCATGAAGTAGGTGACCCCCTGAGGCCCCTTCCAGCCTGTTTTCTGTGCCTCTGTGTAAGTAAGACAAGAACCAAATGAGCATGGGAAAATATCCTGTAGCAAAACACTATTGATCCAGTTCACCCAGCTTTAAAGGATGAGTCAGAAATTAATTGATCTTTAAGGAATTTCGAGCAAAAATTATGTTCTTGCTCTCCCAAAGGTGTTACATGCCTTTCCATAGCCATGTAGTACTTCTAAATTATTCCACTACACTGTTGAAGCGAGTGGGAGGACAGTGGGAACGTGGAGCTACTCTGTGGTGTGGCTACAGCCTGAGAATTTCAGCATAAAGAGAAGAATCAAATCTTTCCTTGTTTAATTTCACAGAGCAAAACTGGCCCATACATTTGCAGAGGGGACATCCAGGTAGGAAGCACTTCCAGATGGCCCTGCCTGAGCCCCAGGCACAGCAGATGTTGGCAGAAGGTAAAATCTTCTCCAGGGCAGCTCTTTTCCCTTTCTTGAGGGACCCTGAGCCCTGCTCAGGAGGCAGGGCTCAGCTGAGGCTGCAGGACAGGAAAACCACTGCCCTGTGCTGGTTCAACCCTGTGGAAGAAGCTGCAGAAAGTCTGGTCTGCTGCTGGAGCAGAGAATAAATTGCAATCTTTACTTGGGGTAGTACCTCCTCCTGCTTACTGGTGTATGTACTTCCAGTATTTGAGCCAGTATTGAGCATCCTGACAATTATTAGACAATTATTCAAAAGTATTTAACCTGGCAGACATTTATGAGCAGAAGCAGCAGTAAAACTGGTCAGGCAAACAGCAAACTGAGAGGTTTACAAGCTGCTCTGTCTGACCAAGAGCAGTTTAGCACCAAGGATGCAACCTTTTTTCCACATTTCCCTTTAGTCATATAAAAATTGAATAAAACACGAATATTTCTGATGGCACCTTACCCGTTGGGAAGATTGGGCTTGAAAGCCATTCTGAGTGGATTTCCTGCTGCTCAACTTGCCATGAAGAGAAATATTAAAGTAACAACTGAAAGCAAAAGATCTTCTAGATCTCTGTTTAGAGATGGCAGCACAGTGACCACTCAATATTTGTGATGCTCTCACCACTCCAATGGACAGCTCTTGTTCGTGCAAACTCATGCAGTTTACAGAGATTTCTTGATTTAATGACATGTACATTCTGATAGCCATACAGGAAAGTGTAGCACAAGACAGAAGGAAAGAGAATGTTATACAATTGCAGGGACATTCTGAAGCCAAAAAAAAAAAAAGGGAAATAAGAAAGGGGGAAAAAATCACCCTTCAGAATTACCCAATGCAAAAAATGATGCTCCTTATGTAAGTGAAGAGCTTGCTGCATTTCAGGCATTTAATTTTTATTTTGGTTTCTTTCTGCAGCAAATATTTTTAGCCCTCTCTTTCACTTGCAAGAACATCCAGTGGTATTTTAAAAGAATTTCAGTAAGCAGTGTGTCCCTGTTAATATCCACTTTGCAATCAGTTTTGCCTCAGTTTTCTGGGAGTTATTTTTCCTCAGAGATGGCAAATGAAAACTTCTGCCAGACTGAGATGGATGTGTCAGATGGGGGCAAACAGAGCATTGTGTTGAAAAGCCAAATGCATTTATCTGTATTTTAATAAATTTTTAGTTCAGGTCATATTAATACACAAGGAGGGGAGGGGGAATTGGTTTAGGTGCATTTTATGTTTCTTAACCATAGACATACAGTCATGTTTTGATGCTGTTCTTCCTTATCCTGCAGCTGTACATGGAGACAAAAACATGCCACAGCTTTCCTCTCAGGGTGTTCCCTGAACGTGCACCAGGCATCACCAGAAAATCAGAGAAGTGCAGCCTGGATGGGGGGAGAGCACCTCTCAAATCCGAAGCTCATGTATTTTTGTGCACCTGATGAGTCCCTGCCAGCCCGCAGTGGGGTTTTCTACATCTCCTGGAGCTCAGGGCTCTGGGAAGCTCTCCAGGGGCTCGGGGTTATTCGGTGATCTTGAGCACAAATGTCTGTGTGAGTGGCCACGGTCATGGGCAAAGCTGGAGGTAAAAACCAGAGCTCTGTGCCACTGCCCCCATCAATCAGTGCCCATGGAAAACACTGCTGGGATAATGCAACCCCTGTCTGAAGCTCATTCACTCACTCAAAACCTGAGAGGGTTGGATTTGCTAACCCAGACCCTTCCACAACCCATTTACATCCCTGTGCTGGGCCAAGTGTCCATTCCAGACCTGATAAATGGTTCTGATAGATCAGGTTTCCTTTCAGAATGAGGCAAGTTAAATAGCATCAAGCTATTATAATTGTTATAGGGAGGTTGTTCTGTTTTGGAAATACAGTGAAACATTTGCAGCGTTTTAGGCAGGGCTCGTCCCTCTGAGTTTTACCACATTGAACGGGATAAATAATTTAAACAAACATTTTGAACAGTTTTGCAAAATGCATTTAATGAATTATTCAATGAGCTCTATTTGATCCTCTTCAGACACAATAGTGCTGTCAACAGCAATGCAGAACTTTGTAAGTAGGTCTTAAATATTCATTTTTCCTCATTTGAGAAATAATGTGTACTCTGTCCTATCACCCGTGTTAGCATGTCTTAGAGAGAAATAGTTTCACAAGTTGTCATCTCTCCCTGTATTTGTGTTAAACTTTAAATTTAAGATTAGATTATCTTTTACATACATTTTTTTTTTTAAGATAAGTGTAGGGAAATGTTTGCTGTGCCAGTTAAAACCATGTCTACAATGTAAAAGTGAGTGCATCTCTGGATTCGAATAGTTACATAAAAACACAAGAGAAATAATGGAGAAGGAATGGCATCCCTGGAATGCAGTCCAGATGTATATGGTCTGGGTAAGGCCAGATAAAGTTTTAGAATAAACTCTGCAGTAATAATCACTTAAGACAAAAGGTCTCTAAAGCTCTAATTGCTGATGAAATCCTAGGGTCTTACAGGGAGATGTCTGAAATTTAGATCAGAAATGAGTGCTGTGAGATTTTGCTGACAGATAGTGAAAAGAATTGTGGCTATTGAAAGGGGAAGCATGAAAATGAATATTCCCCAAATTTCACATTAGAGGTGAGAAGCTTCTGGAAAGGAAGCAAAATTCCCACTGGGTTCCCTGGGGATCAGGATTGCTCCGGAATTAGATTTAATATCTGTCTGATGGGGGCAGTTCGATGCAGAATCCCACAGAAAGAAGAGATAAAGGCACAGAGTGGAACAAAATTGTGGCACTACCTTTTGCCATTCTTTTTTTTTCCTTTTACCATCCTTTTACCAATCCTTTTTTCTTTACCTATACAATACAGCTCAAAGCCAAAGCCAAAGCTCAAAGCCAAAGCAGTTTCCCATCACAATCCTGGGAATCCCCCCTGCTGGCAGGGGGAAGGCAGAAAAAGAGGGAGAACACCCCACGTGCCAGCCCTAATTCTGTGGTTCCTGGGCTGGTTTTATGCTGGATTTTTTTCTGACTCTGCAGCAGCCCAGCATCTCCTCTGGGATGGAACAACTTGGAAACCAACACAGCACCACTGACTGAGGCAGTGGCTTGTAGGATTGAGGGGGCTGTCCCTTGAGAGCCAGAATGTGCCCCTGCCCAGCCAACAGCCGAGGGCTGTCGATGTTTGGGAGCCTGAAAGGCCTCCAGTTCTGCTGCAATAAAATAATGCCGTTCTACAACGTGGTGAATTCAGGTAAAATCAGCCCTGACACCTCTCCACGCCTCCGGAAACAACTGACATTCCTTCAACGTGGTACTCTTGGCCCTGACTGCACCATATCCCATTTTCAATATTTCCTTCCCCTGTAGCATCCCATGAATATCAGATGGAGAGATCTGCTGGATATTTGGCTCCTACCTGCTGCTCGAAAGCCAGAAAGGAACTGGAGCAGGCAAGAGAAATCTGACTCAGAGTCTTGTAAGGAGAACACTTCCATACAGGAACAGTAACACTCTTCTACACCCTTAAAGAGATATTATAGTAACTGGAGATCTCTGGAGAAAAAAAGTGTATTGTATAAATTCACATAGAAAAATGAATTTTTACCTCAAACAATGGGCACGTTGGATATCATAGGAAAGAAAAACTTACTCATGACAGGGCCCATAAGCACTTTTTCAGCTCATATTTTTCTTACTTGAAATTTCTGACACCTGTTAGCCTTTCTTTCTTTACAAGTATCTCTTCTTCCAAATACAACGGAGTTAAAAAAAAAAAAAAAAAGGAAAACATTGCAGCTTTTACCAAAACCTCTCAAGTCTGTATGTGATGTGTTTTTCTTTTAAGACAAGGTGAGACTTTAAAGCTTCTGAAAGGAAGTTAGTTTAACCTCAGCACCAAAGAGCTTTGTTTGCACGTTAATGTACCGGTGTTATTTGAATTGCAAGAGCACTACAGCTCCTGCAGTCTAATGGCTCAAAAGAGCCTGAGGATGCCAGGCTCCTGAGGGCCCCTGCTCTCCATCCCAGCTGTTTTGTTTTGAAGTCACCCAAGACTGCTACAGAGCCACAAAGGACCCCAAATCTCCCCACATCACCTTGGTCTTGCTACCAGATGAAATGTTATGCCTGGTGGTGTAACACTTGCTGGATTTAACTAATGCATGACTCTGCAACAGCCAGAGAAACTGGAGATATCCCCCTCCCCAGGCAGCAATTTGCCTGACTAGGTAAACAGCTGCTCATTTTTTAATTCTTGTATTTCACTAGAATTTGGATTAATAGTACCCAGGCAGTGTAAAGACCATCGTCTGCACAAATTGTTTGTGGTTTGTTTGTTTTTTAATTGGTGTTTTCAGGCAGCAAGTGGACAAAGCAACAGTGTTTATTTCCAAGGCATGTTAACTCTGAATTTAAATTCATGTGCCTATAAGGCAAAGGCTGGAATGCTTTTCCAGAGTTTCCACATTAACAATCTCATTATAAGACTCACAGGGGTGATTATATATTAATTTTCAACCCAGCCCTTTAGTAAGGAATACAAAGTAGACTGGTGCAGATGTAGCACTGATTTCTTTGTGCTTCAACAGTTTGCTAGTTAATCCAGGGAGGGTTTTTTTGCCCCACAAGTAATGATGTTTCTTGCTACTTTTACATGTTTCTCTTTACTGTACATGATTCTTGATTTTTCATCTTTACAGAAATGTGTCAGACAAGCCCTTGCTGATGGGAGACACAGACTACATTGTGGATATAATGTCCTAATCGAGTTTTTGTGCATGAATGAACACATGTAGGAGCTACACGTTACATTTAAGTGTCCCCTTAATATTTTCACTGAAATGCTCTGCAGCAGCTCCTTTGCCCTGCTCAAAGACAAAATGTCTAACTCGACAATTTACTCCTGACTGGCATGCTTGACATCCCCCTGCACTTAACCCCGAATCACAGGAACCACAGTCTAAGGTAAGAGGGCAATTCAGTCCTGGTCCTCAACAAGCCTTAATAGTTCCTTTTTTGCAGCAGCGCTGCCAAATGTGGTCGGATACATTCCTGGGCGGCGGCTTAGAAGTGCAGTTGGC
Organism: Falcunculus frontatus; assembly: GCA_013398115.1. Classification (NCBI taxonomy): domain Eukaryota; kingdom Metazoa; phylum Chordata; class Aves; order Passeriformes; genus Falcunculus; species Falcunculus frontatus. The sequence continues at coordinate 283,780 of VZRV01000209.1, forward strand.
TGCCTGCAAAGCACTACATTGGCATCACTGAACCTTTGGAATTTTTCAAATGCTGCAGGAAGAACTCAGGGGACAAATAATTAAAAAAAAAAAGAGAAGAAGAAGAAGAAGAAGAGGAAGAAGAAGAAGAAGAAGAAAGAATAAAAAAAAAAGAAGAAGAAGAAGGAGGAAGAGGAAGGAGAAGAAGAAGAAGAAGAAGAGGAAGAAGAAGAAGAAGAAGAAAGAATAAAAAAAAAAGAAGAAGAAGAAGGAGGAAGAAGAAGAAGATGGCAACAGAGAAAGAAAGCAAAAAGAGAAAGCTAAAATATGTCTGTGGTACAAACTTCAGGACCATCTGGACGAATCCTGTTGAATAGGGTTGGGAGTGAGATGCTGGCGAGCTCTCACCCATGTACCTCGCCTGAGGAAGAACTCAGGGCTTTGGCCCTGTTAGATTATATTTCCAAGAAATATTTTAAAGCAAGCATGAAACCAGAAATGTCAGGAAATGTAACATCTGGCGCAGGACTAGGGAGTGTTTTGAAGAAATGGAATGTCAAAATAAATGGCTTTGTATCTCTATCTTCCTGAAGCATAAACTACTGAAAATCTCTGTCTTATTAGCTCACACAGCACAAGTTACAGCTCGGTAGATTTATAGGTCTGCTGCCTTTTCAGTCTTTATACACCATCAGTCCAACTCCAGCTGATTCTGGACTGAGATTAGATACAGCCCTGCTTTCCATCTGTGCTGATAAAACGAGAGAAAATGCAATGATTTCTACAATCTTATAAACCCATTTCACTTGCTGTTTGTCAAGAGGCAGCAAGGGCAATGACAGAGGCAAAATCCCCAAGGTCACTCCATCACACACTGTGCCTCCTTCTTTTGAAGGGCTTCTCTTGCTCTCTCCTGAATGAGTTTTCATGTGGAAAAAGAAAGAAAGACAGTGAAAACAAAATGAAAAAGGGAGCACAGACATATCCAATGTTGCAAAAGGAAAAAACAAACCGTGTCAGACTGCTTTGTGCTCCCTTCTGTAAGATCATGCATGTTCCAACAGGCTCTGCAGAGGTATTTGCCTTGCTCACTCTGAACAATGGGGAAGGAGTTCCTGTGTGCGAGGGGAAGCTTCACTGGGGTTGGGATCACAGACTTCTCTTTTAAAGCAGGAGGAATTCTGAGGGGGTTAAGACCTAGGGGAATTGTAAGAGATCATACCTAATGCTTACATCAAACTCTATCTCCTAAGGAGAACTGCTGTGTAGGGCCTGGATCTGCTAGAGCATGTGCCCTGTTATATTTCTATATGGAAGTTATTATAACCTTTCTGCAAAGCAGATTGCTTTCCAGGTATCCCAACCTCCATGGAAATTGGATAATCCAGGATGCTGAAATGCAATTATCCAAACTTCTACTGATACAGACTGCCATCTATTTAAAAGTCTGCTTCATATTCCATGAGATTTGTTTTCAGTTCCCGGTGACAACAAACTTTCTTGTGAAGTCTATCTGGGTCAAGCTTTCAATCTGTTTTTATGAAAAAAATTTACTTGGGAACGCTGAGATGTGATGAATGTGAGCTTAAGTATCTGTCAGTAAAAGCCAATTCATCCTTCAGTATCAATATGGATTCAGTTTTGCTTGCAAGTTGTACTAAAAGCTGAAACATACTGACTCTCCAAGTTATACAGGGGGAAAAAAAGCAAGTTTGCAGAAACCTGGCACTAAAGCACTTAAATCTTCAGAGTTTGTGGAGTCAGAGAAGCAAAGCCAGAGCTGGAGTTCTATAATCTCTGAAGCAAATCAATACAAAAGATAAGCACATAAGAAGTGCACAGATAAATGAGAAAGCAAAATAGAGGTGCCCAGGTCTTCCACTTTGAAAACCAGCCCGAATAACACAATGGATTTCGATCGCTTCCTCGGTCTCACGCTCTGCTATAGCAGATACCTGCAGGGCCAGGAATGCAGTCAATAAATAGGTTGGACAGTGTGAACTTCTACTGTAACAGCCTGCAAACAGGGTTTGCTGGCCAGTGCTGAGCAAGCAAAGTGCTGTAGACAATTTGTTTTGCTGTGTTTCTCCCCAGAAGGGAGGGCTGTGGCAGCAGCACCTCTCCTGCCTGCTGGGGCTCCGCGGTGTTTGCTCACTCCCAGCCCTGGAGGAGGCACACACACCTCCTAACCCGGCCCCACGGAACAGGGAGATCAGCAGTATCTAGAGGAATCATCTCTGCTTGGTGTTCTCTGCGTGTAGACATAAAAGGTTTTAACAGGGTAAGGACAATAACGAGGATAAGAGGACAGCTCGCTCCGTGTGTGGCTGAAGAGCATCCCAGAGAAACGTGAGGTGATCCATGTGCAGGCAGATAAATAGCAGCTGCAAACTCTGCAGACGCCACCACAGATGGAGGTTAGCAACCTATGGGTGTCTCTTTCAGTTCTGCAAAAGAAGAAGAAGAAAAAAACCCTTGTAAATTGGAGGAATCACAGCAAAAAAGGAGAAAATAAACACTGAGGATGGAAAGATAATTACAGAAGTATGTTGCATGCATTCATGGCAGTGAAGCTTTCTCATCTGTTAAAGAACACAAAGTAAATGTTCACTTCAGAAAACCACCTGGGAAATGCCAACAAGGGCTGGTTTAACACCATGTCCTCCCTTTATTTGCAGGAGCATAAAGATCTTTTTATCAGGCATTCTAATCTTGCTTAGCATTTTATAGGACAGTGTGCTGGGATATCCACTCTGCTATTTACTATTTAATTAATTTGACAGAAGTCCAAAAATACTGAAGGCAAAACAGTGTATCAATATTTACTGTACTGATTCACTGGAATTAAAATACTGTAAAAACATAACTGTGCACAGACACCGTTTGTCTTGGCCAATAAAATATTTTGAAGGTTCATGTTCAAAACACAGGTTTGGAGTAAAATTATCACTGAAAGGTATTGATCAGGCTGTTATGTTCCTAGCTTTGTCTGACACCACAAAATATTTTGAACTTCATTAGCTACAGGATCTTAATCATCAAGCCAAGGTTACAAAAACAAAGGGTTACATTGATAGCTAAATAAATATTGCCATTAACACACTTGAATCTGGAGTCTCTGTTTACCAAAGCTGGACATAGAAATATGAAGTGAAAGGTGGAAATGCAACACTGGTTTTTAACACAGCAGAATCTTACCAAATTGTTTCTGTGCCATCCCTTTTTTTCTCTAAACATGTAGAAAATACAAGACCTGGGGAGTGAAAAACCACATCAGGGTCCTGCAAAAGGCAGGTGATGCATCCAAATGAGGGGATTTGATCTGGAGGATGCAGAGAATTTGAACAAACTGTGTTGAGAATCTCCTTACGAAAGACTTTTGCTTAAAAGCCACTGAAAAACTCGTCCTCTAATGCAGGTTTTTGTCAAGAGTCCTGCAGTCTGGGTTTCATCCTCAAGCAAGTGTTACTCATTAACCCCATAACATGAGTTCTGCATGGACAACCTGTCCCCAAAATGAAGTGCCAGAGTCTCAAAAAACCTGAAAAAATTGAATGCCATGTAATAATACAAGAGTATAGCTCCATTAACAGCTTGGGGGAAAACAGTGAAATCCAGCAGAAAAAGGTTGAGTTATGAGTGACGCTTACAGAAAAGATTCTTGGAAGAATCCAGCAAAAAAAAAAAGTCCTTAGCTAAAGTTCCAGGAACAAAAATGGCCACGACCCTTCTGTAGCTCGGTGTGAGTCCATCCAGTCACCATCGTGCTACTGAAGGCGTGGTAACCCCATCTGCACAACACATCATTGCTGTCTCTCTTTTCCACGTGTAAAGGGACAGCAACAGTCCCAGTGCTTGAGCAGAGGAGCCTCCAGCACGGTGGGAAGGGGTCCTTAGCCAGGATGGCCAAAGCTCAGGGGTCTTACGAGAAAAACCAACAACTCAAACTGGTGAGTGCTAAAAGAAAATTCCACGAGCTTGAGAAGCAAATGTATGAAGAAAGGAGTTGACCAGCACAGTATATAATTGCTAATCCACCTTTTTCAGGAGGGCAGGTATCAGGAGTGCATTTCAGACCTGTGGGGTTTTTTTTAAAAAAAAAAGGGAAAAAAAGGATAAAGAACAGATATGGTATTTTTAAAAAAAGAAATACCAATGTTTCTGGTTGCCCACAGCAGGGGTGAGCCATCAGACATCAGTCCACACCTCTGTTATGGCCTGATTTTGCCTGTCAGTCCCTGCCCTTGTGGCGAGTGCACATCAGTGTTTTTCTTGGTTCACGCCTGCAAATTTGGGCAGTTAAATAGGATCCAAATCAGGTCAAGGGAACTACAGTTCCCCACTGCCCTGGCTGGAAACCAGGATCTGCAGACAGGCAGCTGCAGAGCGCAGGGGAGTGCGCTTGTTTAGCACATTCCTGAAGGGCACTGACTATCTACAGCCATGTTCAAGTGGTTCTCCTCAAGTCCAGCCAGGAATGTGCTGATGGGCTGTGCACGTAGGGCCAACCTGGCTGAGAGGATGCTGCAGGACCTTCAGGGCACTGCAGGGAATGGAACGTGACCCTCCAGCCCCTGGAGAGCTGAAGGGAGGAACGCCTGCAATGGGAAGTGTTGCAGAGCAGTGTTACCCCTGAAAAATAATTAGCTATTAGCTCCTAAATTAATCGCTCAATTTCTCAGCCCCCTCGTACTTTGTGTCAGGAATAAACCTTGTGCATTCACGTGGAATAAAAGGAGGTGACAGAGGAAGAGAGGGGTGCGGGAGTGGCGTGGAGAAGGCAGCACTCACACCAGCTGGGGAGGTTGTGCTTTTATTCCTCCAGAGCCTCTGGCCTGGGCTGCAGCAAACAGTGCTCTGCTCTCGAGCCAGATCACTGAGTCTGAAGGAGGAAATAGGCTGGTTGAGAAACTGCTTTTCAGAGAAGACCCAACATCCTCCAGTGTGAAGCACTTGGAAAAACTTTGCGTGAATTAGCAAGTAAATGTGAGGCTGGAACAAGTAAAGAGGGACAAAACTTGTCAGTTTGTCATTTATGCAATAATCCTGGCAAACGTGAAACTTCCTGAATAGGTGAATTTTGGCTTTGTTTTTAAGAGGGAGAGAGGAAGAGGGATATTTTACCTTTTTTTTGTGTTGTATTTGTATTTTTTTTTCAAACTGGAGAATCAACTCTATTATTTCTGATCATTTTTCACATTTAGAATGTCACATGGCAATTTTAGGATCCTCTGCGAGTGTCACACTGATGTGCAGCATCTGAACATCCCCATTTGTTTCACTAACAGGGACAACAGATAAATTCAATATTTGTTACATATTCAGAACAGCTTCTAACTCCAGTTTCAATTCTTCATGAATTTAAAACCTGTCTGGAATACAAATCAAATAATAACCCTATCTTTTATGAAGCAGTCCACATTTTTTGCCGTCAATCTCCAACCTGTTCTAGTCCTGGGTCTTGTACAAAAAACTTCATTCCAAAAAGTCCATTAGAGTCTCGAGACCTAGTGTTATGAAAAGATAAAGAACTGCTCAAATTACCAACATGCTCTAAAAAGGCTTGTCCACTTTCTGATTTCTTGAGAAGGGAAAACTAAATTCACCTCAGTTTTGTATGTTACTACAGGAAACACTGAAAAGCCTGCACCAGGTTGGTCTAGGTGCCAGTCATCTTACAGCCCTACGAGCAAAATGTAAATAGTTAAAAGCATAAGTTATTGCAAATATGGTGATAGAATGGGGACCCAAACCAAGAACTGGATCTCTACAGAGCATAAGAAATGGCACCTTGACTGTCACCCAAAAAACCATCTTTGTCTGAAGGGTTAGTGATGTCACTGGCAGGGCTCAGAAACGAGTCCAAGTTTTCAGATTTAAGACTGACACAGGGAAGCACATATTTTCTGCTCTGTGAAGTCAGACGGAGGAGCTGTTATCTGAAACACTGCACAGCATCTGAATAATCTGCCAGACTTAACACATCCTGCCTCAGGAGTCCAGGTGGGAAACTTTACTGTAAGAATCAAAACAAAATGCAAAAATACCTGCTAATAGTTCACCTCGTGCATCATCAACACCCCCCAAATAAAGCTGTTGAACTGCACCAATCTCCACCAGTGTAACTGCTTTGCCAACTGGGAAAATCGATAAGGACAGGTTTAGGGAAATAGGATGTCCATCACCTGTCCTAATTAGGGCTAGATCAAAAGGTGCAATGATTTTTCTTCATTAAATAAAGCAAGGAGGCGGAGTGGGTCGTAGGATGCAGTCATGGAAGAAATCCTGGGTGCAAAGCACAAAGACCATCCTGTGCAGGGGGAGTAACTGGCCTCCAGGCACTGATCAGGATAGATAAGCAAGCAATTTGTGGAGAAAAACACATCCCATCTCCCCAGGAGGACCGGGTTCCAAGATCAGAAGGATCCAAGTTCTCTCTTCTTCAGGCACTCTGAAGCTTTTCTGGCAGATTCTCCCTCCCATCAGCTGTGCCAGGTTCAACCACTTATCACTTCAAGGGAAAGTTTCCCCACATTTATATCTGGCACGAGAATTTTCAGCTCACAGTGATGGAGCTGTTACAGGGGTAGTGCTTATGAGAGCAACATCCTCCCAGATGGCCTCGTAAAATAGGGAGAGGATGAACTTGTCTCACTGACTCAGAATTGCCAAGTCGGCAGAGCTAAAGATCAAGCTCTAAAAAGAAAAGGCCACATTGCATTGCAAAAGTGCAGCCCTCCCCAGCACAAGAGACAGCCTTAATCCTGCCTCCCCCAAATCAACAAGGGTTTTTCCAACGACCTGAACAGCAGCAAGATCTAAATTTGACGACATCATCTAAAGCCAGGCGAGATAATAGGAAACTTTCTAATCACTGGGATGGGCTTTACATCACTCCCTAAATGACTAAGACATGGATCTATGACTGGAGAGAATAAACCATAGAAGGGATAAGAGCACAGAGTTGCTGGTAGATGATTTGACATTAGTTTAATATTCCAATTTCTGAGGTGTGCAAGCAGTGATGTCTTCTGCAAAACGTTTGAAAGCAATCAGCACTGGGGTGAAGTTTTGTCTTGCACAGACGCCTCTTTTCAAAGGTTCATGGATGACAACGGACAGCAGCAGAACCTGATGCTGAACCACACAAGTTTCCTGGCAGGACGAATGTTCATGGCCTGTCTTGCCGCAGAGAGCTGAGCTCCTGTCAGAGTGCTGACCATGGGAAACTGGCACAGATCCTCTTTGGGGCATTTGGAAAGGATGGGTAATGCACAATGTGAGCGCTGCTCTCCAACCAGGTGCCATTCAGTCAAATCAGGTACCTCTTGTGAGAGGCCAGTGCTGAACAGCTCTTTGTGCTATGCAGTTGTATAAATCTTTGCTGTTTAGTGACAAGACTGTGGGATTTTTTACCAAAATAAAAGAAAAGGAAAAACAAACATCCAGACAGTGCCCCTGTCCTCTCTCCTTGCTTCCCTTCCCCACTGAAAAGTGTGATCTGCTGATGTGTGATAAGGGTTCAGCTCCCACATAGTTTAAAATTGCCAGCTGGATATCAAATCCAGATAAATCCAATGGAAAAATAAGAATCTTCTTTTAACCAGGGCTGGTTAATGATTGGAACCTCTTCGTTTGGGCTCAGTATGTATCCATAGAATTGTAATACATATTTCTCTGACAGCCTGCTGATATCCAAGTTGGGAAGGGTCTAGGATAAAGTTAGAACAAAAAAAAGAATCATTGATGGTAGTCCCAGATCCCAGAGAAATGTGTTTTCAGAAATGAAGCTGGTCCTCCAGGCAGGGCTGGATTTTCCCTTCAGCTGTTTCCCGCAGTCCTTGTGGAAAAATGCTTAATCCAGTAAACCCAGCCTAATTTTCTTTTGGGAAAAGACACCCTGAAGTCGCAAGCCATACCCTTGTGGCTGACATTTCATATTGTAACAGGGTGTTTTAAACCACAAGGATGACAAGGCCAGTGTCACTAGATTCATACATGCTTCCTGCTAACAGCCTCTGATGAAAGATTTGTAGCTTGACTTTGTGGTTTCTGTTCTGGAGAGTTTATTTGGAATACCTTAACAAATAGAGCATTCATTGAAATATTCTGTATCAGCCACCAGCTACTTCAAAAGTGAAGATGCCTGTTGCAAAGGCAGGGTTATCTCAGCTGCACTTTATACTCAGGAGTTGCAGCTTGCACTCACACGGGAACCTCCCTACTCTGAGGCAGATGCAACATGACTAATAGGCTCATCATGAGTAATAAGTTCACCCCAGTTACAGCACATCAGTCAAATCAAGTATTGCTTTTCACCAGACATGACACACCATGATGTGTAAGGCTGGGAATTTTGAAAGATAATGTTAGTGATAGACGACACCCTGATGCAACAGCTCAAAATGCAATTTTGAGTATCTCCGGGGTAACCACGTGGAATTTCTGCTGGGAAGCCTTGGGCCAGGATCTCTGCTGAGCCCCCTGTGTAAGCATCAGGTGTTCATAAGGATGTTGATCTGCAGTGTCCGTGTCATCTTGTTACACGGGGGATGTTTTCAGAAGGTCAGTCAGACAGGTTGGCTTCCAAGATTATTGGGATTAAGGTTTGAGATGGAATCATGCCTTAGGTGAAATGCTTGCAAAGATCAAACCTTTGAATAGCTTTTAACTAGGATTAAGAGGTGAATAAAACAGGAAAGAGCAAAAGTAAGCAGTGAGTAAGAGGGTCGGCCAACGTGGCTCTGGAGCAGGGAGTTCCTTGGTGGCTGTCCCAGCAAGGCAGACCAGTGAGCACTGGGAATGGAGGGTCCACCTCTCATGTCACGGGAAATGAGTGCACCTGACTGAACTTTACAGCAATAGCTCAATTACTGCCATAAAAAAGCATGTTGGAAGAAATTGGGGGGGGGTTTAAAAACTAGAATCGGATGTCTGGTAATTTTCTGACATCACCATGATCCCATTCTACCGCTTCTTTCACCTTCCACCCCAAAATCTGTCATTCCACGTAGAGAAGTACCACCTTTCCTTTCATCCTCACAGCCAAGCAGTGGGAATTATGGTCTCACCCTCGAGTTCCAATACACAGAGCCCTGCAAATGAGCTGTAGAGTGAGGAGCTGAAGCTTTATCATAAGAGTTCTCTTAGACAGCTTCAAAACTCCTGAGTTTTATGTGGAAACCTCAACTCTTTGGCATTTGCAGACACTAAGCCCCAAAGAGGAGCATTTGGACTGGCACTGGTAGGCAGTCACTGGTTTGCTGCTAATTACAACCTCGAGGTGTCTGTGAAGATCACTCTAGCTTGTGGCATTCATGAAATGTGCAGAGTGAGAAATATGCGGGCGGAAGGGAACATTTTCTTCTGACCTTTACAAATTTAAATGGTGATATGGTGGTCACAGAGATGGTCAATTTGTTTTGGGGATCCTTTCTTCATTTTTACTGCTTCTTGATGCTGTAAGGCTAACTGGTGTAGAAGTTAATGGCAAAAAACTCTCCTAAGCTGCAGTTAAGTATGACATAATGAGGACATCAATTAACTTAGGGAAAGCGTTTATGATTAACTATGAAAATCAGTAGCATTCAGTGGTGCATAGCAGCAGAGGGAAGACAGTCTTCCAGACCATTATTCCACTACAAGGTCATAATGTCACAGCAATTTCTTAAGTGTTCTGACTGAGAAAATATAAATTTTCAGTAGAGCTTTTATTTTGGGTGGTACTGCACTCATAATGTCAGAAAAGGCAATTAACTTTTCATATAATTCTATCGATGTGACTCTGCCTTCTCAGCCTTTTTTGAAGCAGCAGATATAGACCACGACTGCCGACTGACATTATTGCTTATTCTGGAGGTAAATATGCACTCTATCCTGATATTTACCAAGAGGAATGGAAAAATTATCTACGGATTCATATATTTATAAACCATCTCCCAGTCTTAGAAAGGGAGTCAGGGAGAAATCTTGATAGGAAGAAGAGATTTATGGGTGTTTCACCCTGGCTAAGAATGTGCAAGATGATGAGGGAGCAGAAAAGGCGATTCTGTTGAGAGATATTTTCCTCCAGAGAGACCTGGCAGGCACAAAGCAGAGAAAAGCCAGGCTGGTTGTGTGATTTGGCTTCACCTGGCCGAGAGGCCAAATCACAACTGGCAGAGGCTGGGAGACCTTCAGTTTCCAGCCCAATCTGTGCTCTGGGTAGCTAATGGTGAGAAAGACAGTGACAAGCTGGAGGGGGTTCAGGAGAGAGCAGCACAAGTATTGGAAGGTGAGAGGAACTGAATTATAGGGGGAGATTATAACACAAATGAAATATTGCTCAGGACCAGGCCTGTGCCTAGAGCAAAGCCTTGCACATATAGAGTTGAATTGATTTATAGTAGCAAATGTTTAACTTCTAATGTCCTCGTTCACTTTGCACGGAACATTTTGGTCCTGGGACGATCATAAGGAAATCAAAGGGAAGGTTTTGCCTCTTATCAGAACAGGTTCTTCATGGATTATCAGCAGGAGGAAGTCAGTTTGCTTCTCATAGTATAAAAAGCTGTATCCAGTAGCAGAGATTTAAGAGAAATTAAAAGGGAAAAAATCATGCAAAGTGTCAGTTAAGGTCTCAAACACTGTGATTTAATTAAGGCCTAAAATCAAGGAATGTTGTTTGTCTACCACAAGGTTCACTGGCCTGCAGGAGTCCTGGTCATGCCAAAGGCTGAGCAATGGATCTCACTTATACCTAATTTGTGTAATATAAGTGTCAACCCAGCAGCAGAAAACCAGCTCAACACCTTGATAATGATAAAAGAAAGAAGAACCACGACAGAATAGAAAAGAATATCAAAGAGAGAGGGGAAAATGTGGTCTGCAGCACTCACAGGTACAGATATTCATAGCTCTCCCCTCCAACCCTGAGCAGACAGGGTGGGGGCTAACAGGGTCTGTTGTGGGGCTAACAGGTCACTGGACTGAGAATAACAAAGGCTAATCTCTGTAACCCACTGCTGAGCTTCTGCTCAAGCACTGCTCACACAGCTCTTAACAACCATCTCAGAGCTCAATTCTAAACCAGATCATTTTAGAAATGGAAGTGTACCACAACATGCCATTGCAGGTGTCTCAGTTGCTCTGAAAAAAACGTCCACCACGAAGGAAACAAGTGTAGCTCAACATCTAAATAGCCCAGACAAGCAGTAACAGCCAGAAAAATGCATAAAATTCCACTTGCAGCAGCTGCCAAAAACATAAAATAAATAAAAGCAGGCTTCCTTCACCCATTAAATCCATCAACCCCCAGGAGACCCACTAAAAACCTACTCTCAACACCCCAAGGGTCCCACTCCCCAGGATGCTATGCACTGTGGCCAGAACTGCCCTACCCAGAGAATATGCAGAGGTGTCTCCTCTTCCTCCTTCTGTGGGAACTGAGCCTCTTCACCATGAATTTTTCTCTTTTCCCTGCCTGTACTCTGGCCAAAAATCCTGCAGGCTGCATCTTCTCCACACACTTCATCAGAGGGGGAGGTGGCCGTGGCTGTGCCACCCCTCCCTGTGTGCTAACATCCAGACCCTGCGAGCTGGGAGCTGGAGCTGGAGGTGTCAGACCTGGCGGGGAGCAGGGCTGGCAGCCTGCTCTGCTCTGCTTGGCTCACAGGAGAGAAAAGCTCCGTGGGTTTGGAGCCCTTTTACAGGAATCCTACGGGCTGCAGCCCCCCAGGAGACAGGAGCGTTGGAAGTACCCGGGAAATGAGACCCATGAGTGTGGGACGGGTGTAGGACTTGCTGTGAACATAATTTTCCACAATTCTGGGACGTTTCGGGGTAGGATAACATTTAATGAGCTGATGCTGACACACGAGGTGCCAGACACCCTTGCACCCAGGCAAAGCCTCCATCCTTGGCTATCCAAGGGCAGTGTGGTGTGTGACAGCTCCAGCCCGAGGTGACACCACTGCCAGCTGAACTTCCTTAAACCTGTGCCGTGTAGAGGTCTCCAGTTCCTGGAGAATACCTTCTCTTTGTGCACACAAACTCCTGTGCTCATCCAAATAGGCACTACAGGACATGGGAAAATGGTTATGGGCCTGACTCTTGATGTTTTCATGATGTTCTGTACGGGAGTGGTGGATTCCTGGTTGCTATCCTATTTTCATTAGGTACCTAGAGATACACACATAAATCAAAGCAATGTTTCCCATGGTACAGGCAAATCAAACCAGCAATTATTTTCCCATTTCGTTTTAAACCACGGAACTCCTGTTTTATCTCCAGATAATGATGAATGTGGTTCTGACACCAGAGGTCCACACGCTCCTGCTCTATTTCTTCACCACGGAGCACAAATAAGTTACTTGTTAATATATGAACTGTCATGTAAGAAGCCACAATTATGCATGATTCACCCCTACAAGCTATGTAAATCTGTGGTGTGTGTATATGATAACAAATGAGTGTTACTTGATGGGAAAACACAGGTGCCAAGAACTAGGACTGTCTGTACTGCAGATGTCAGATATGGCATCGGTGTTAACACCTCCACTAACCCTCACCTTCAGGTAGACTCATTTCCAAAGGCTTATCAAGCATCCTCTATCACTCCAGTCTGTCAAAGCGCTGGCAGGGAGCCAGAGCAGATCCCAACCACGCAGCGTTGTTCAGTGGGGAGTTGGGAGAGCAGAGGCAGCACGTGCCTCCTTCCAGAGACCAAAAACTACACCACATCCAGCCTCACTGCTCTCAGTGTCACATGGTCAAAATTTGGCCCCACGCCTGCTCTTGCCACAGCATTCAGTGGTGGTGACAAGCCATAAAGGACTTGCACCACGTACCCGTGGAGCAGCAGGTTCATGAGCCCTGCTGGGCACAGCCAGGGGCAGGGAAGGTTGGAAAAAGAGCCCATAAGGAGATCTCCAACCCAGCACACTGCCCAATAGAGCTCTGAGGAAAATTTTTGGGTGCTATTTTCCCCGTGGAGGGCACCTGCGTGGATGTCAGATGAAGGCACATGTGGGGAATGATTATTTTTTCTTCACAGCTCTTCCAGCACACAAATAGGTCATTACCTTTTAGTGCTTTCCTCTATAGCCCTGTTCATTTTTGCAGAAATTATTGTTCTGTCTTTGGCTGAGGAAACTGAGGGGTGGAAGTCTCCTCTATCCCCTTCCACTTCAACCAGCCCTCAAGTTCCATGCCAGCCAAGTCCTCAAACACATTTTCAGCATCACCCTGCAGCCCTGGGAGAAGTTAACTGGGAGAAGTCAGTGCCTTGAGCAGCTCCCTTCCCACATGTGCCCAGCCTGCTTTTGGTCTCATGATGCCACTCAAAGGCCACATAGGTGAGTCTGAGTTATGGACAGAGCAAGAATACGAAATTACATGTTTAATTCCAGAGAATAAATACACAAACCCACCAGTTTCAGGACACATCCTGACCACTTCAAAGTGAAATGAAAGGTTACAGTGGTGCAGAGCTTCGTATCAGCACAATTTTTCACATTTCAAATCCTTGATGAAGCAACTATTAAAAAGAGTGTTTTGTACTATTTGGCTCTGATTTGTTAAAGTTATAAATTACGGTGTAGACTACCCTGTAATCAAGTGCTTGTGAACCCGGTGTGTAACACCTTGAAAATTAGCAAGTTGGTAGGTACCAGACGCAGTTTCCTTCTTTAGATAAAAAAGCAGCTATTTGAAATACCAACCTGAGCAGCCCAAGGGGTCAGAGAGAAAAAAGCCACTTGTGCTCACAGGTTTTGCATTCTTCTTCATTCTGTTAGTTATGGTGTTGGATAACGCCCTTGGTGTTTTCTTAGCCCCCAGCGGACAGCAACACACGAACCCAAGCCCCACACACAACTGGAATAATCCGTGTTTTTGGGGAACAAAGGGCTCCATTGAGTCCACACGTGTCAGCAGGAACGGGCAGGGTGCCACTCCAACAGGGGAGATGTTCTGATACATGCCCTTGATTCTCACCCACACAAAACGAAAAAGAACATTTTTCCTGCTCCTTGCTACAATGCTTCATGCTGTGAAGGCTAAAATATATTAAAAAAAAATCACTGATTTCTTTCCTTTGAAAAAGGGATAAAATGATTCTAATTGGTGCTCCCTGTAGGGGGAAGAAAGCAGTGGGCAGCAGGAGCGAGGCACTGATTAGGATGAGAGTGCACAGACAGAGTGAGGAACTGGGTATAATTATGCCAGAGACATCGTGTTCATTGTAAGGTGCTACTCACAGGAATTTCACATCTTCTGAAAACTTTGTCTGAAAACGACTTGAGTTAGAGTGTATCCAGGAGATACCTGCCAGGTCTGGTGTCTCTCAGGTATTTCTGCTTTGTCAGTCGCCGTGGTGTGCAGACAACATAAATTGCCTTAACTCAGCTTGATCTTCTTTTTCTCCCTCCCTCTCACCCTGTGTGACCAGGTGTGCAGGGTTGCTAAAGCAGCTCTCCCTCTGACAGTTCCTGGTGCACTTCCTTGGCCCTTGATTTACAGCTGAAAGATGAATATATATGGCCACGTTCACCAAAAGGAAGAGCAGATCTTCTGCCTTTTTTTTTTTTTTTGCTGGGAATCTCTTGTCAATCACACTCCATTCCTGTTCATGTCCCTGAGGTGCAGTTTTGATGCAGGGAAACACAATGTACTTTGCTCCACACCCTGGGGAGCAGCATGTGCATCAACTATCTCTCCATCTCTGTACTCAGAGCGCCTCCACTTACAGTTCCAGGGTTGCTCACAAAGTCTTTAAGCTGTTTCTCCCTGGGGTACATGCTTAGTTATTAACAGCATCTTAGATTTACAGATTTGCAATTAAGGCTCACAAAATGAATGGAGTTTCAAGGGTCTCCAGCTTTCTACACTGCATTATCCAGTTTACTTCTTAAAACACTGCAGACCCAGGTCTCAGTGACCTGCCTGAGGTCACACTAGGAGTCAGAGGGAGGGCTGAGACCTGAATTGCAACTTCTGAAAAATTTGGAGGAGAGGACAGTCAATCTTTCCATAATATGTCCAACCAAATTGGCTGAGGAACCCCCAGCTCTCCAAACTGCAGAAAACAGAGCACCAAAGACCGGGTAAACCCTTCCCAAAGTGGCTTCAGAGAGTCCCTCCTATGGTTAGCACACGTGTGCTGTATGTTTGCTCTTCCACAGAATGTTCTCTAAATAATGTCTGGGTTTTCCAACGGTTTTGGATGATTTTAGAGGTCTTTTCCACCCTTAAGGATTCTATGATCTCCAGAAGAGAAACAGCTGTCAGAAACACTGAGAGAAATCAAACCAAGCAGACCAGATAAAAACTGACCTGAAAGAGGTCCAGAGACCTGATCTCCTTTCTGAGCTGATGAAGATGTTTTTCTAAATATTTATCATGGTAGGCTGGGAGCATGGTGGAAAACTTCCTGGGGTTAATGCTTCTTCCTTGCCTGTTTTTCCTCTCAAGCCTGGATTAATGTTTTTGTTTGGAGGCCTTGCTAAGAAGCTCAGGTTTTCATCTTCATAGGTTTGCTAATAGTACAGGACGTTCCCCTGGATTTGTGATTTCAATGCAGGGTTTTCTTTAGAGAGTGAGGAATTTTTTTATTAGAACCAGCCAGTCTAGAGAACTGAAATGTGCCTAAAAATAGAAGGGATTGCTTTTTTTTAACATGTTAAAAATAGAAATGTGTAGAAAGGGTCATGTATAGCCTGATTTTTACAAGAAGACAGAGGTGCTCTGAATGGAAATATTAGATATCATCCATCCAGTTGAGAAACGTCACATTTATAGTTCCATGAGCTGCTGCTTGCGAAGCATAAAGAATTATAGAGTAAGCCTGAATGGTCTGAAAATGGAATGATACCATGCTGAAATACACACACTTTTCCAGGGAAAAAATGAGACTTTTGATCTTGTGAAGCATAAACACACACAGCACTTCAAAGCTGGGGAGGTGCAATGGGATGGATGAAGCTGAATCCTCCCATGTTGCCACTGAGCTTGTCTAATTCTCCTCTTGGTGGAACTTAACTTGGCCCTTGCTCCAAGCGCTGTGGAAAGGTGGATTCCTTCCAGCTCTGCTGAAAAAAAATACCAAAATCCCTTTTTTTCCCCCGCAGAATCCCTCAGTGTCCACCCACAAGACACAGGCCAAGCAGTGAGCAGAAAACACAGGTCATAGTGGGGAGAAAGGCACCCAGAGAGGCTTTCAGAGGCAGTCAAACCTTGCACTGATTTAGAAAGTCACATCCTCAGCTAAGCCCTGTCTTTTTGGGTGGTCTAGTGGGGTGACAGTCATATAAAGACAGGTGAATTTTTTTTGCTGTGCTCTTCTTATTCCATGTTTCTCCCAGTTAAATCATGGTCATATTAATCTGCCTTATTATAGCCAAGATAGTCAAAGCTGTTAAAACAATTTGGATAAAAAGTGACCAATAACTGGAATTAGAATTTGGCATCTAGATTGGGTAAAAGGGGAAAAAGTCTCAGCCTTGAGGACTACGTGCCATTTGAAATCTGCAGCATTCCTAGTTCTGTTGAAGAGTAATGGATTAAATTTAAATTTTTAAATTTGAAATTTTAATTTAGTTTAAAACCACACCTTTGTTTTAAATGGGTATTTGCACCAATTAACTACCCCATGAAGACTCAAGGTAGATTTCACATGACATGGCTCAGACAGCACAAAACACTGCAATGTGCCACTCCAACTCATCGAAATGAGTAACTGCTTATTTTGTTTTTTTCCCCCAGAACATTCCAAATGGTTCACCAAGTCCTTAAGATACATTAACCCTTGCCTCCCCACCTCCCACCACCCCATAAATCCCACCCTGGAGAGCCAGCTGTGTCCCCACAATCTCAGGTCAAGCATTCATGACATTTTACAAGTCGTCAGCACCATGTGTGTCAAATTCAGCCCTCGATTACGCCCAGTTTAGACACACTCATATTTCCATCAAAGGATCTGATACTCCTTGATTTAAGGGCTGGTGCCATTAAGTTTTTATTGCCGTGTAGAAGTCCTTTCAGCCACAGTTATGTGAAGCAGCCACAGCTCAGTTCAGTCCTTTCTGAGACCAGGAAAAGAAAGTGGCCAACAGCAGCTTGGTGTCAGTGGTCGTGTGGAGCTCAGAGTGCTGCTTGACCTCCTGGTCCATGAGGACTGAGAGGCAGAATAAGAGCTCCCTTCCTGGAGAGAGCAGGAAAGGAGCTTACAAAAGCACCATGGGATTTAGAAAACAGGGAATGCCTTATGTCTGGTTGGGGTCCTTTTCCCTTGCGAGGCTGTTCCCTGTAGAGATAAAAGGAGGGATGGATGTACAAACAAAGAAAATAGATTTGGATTGAAAATATAGCCAAATGTAGCAGTTTCTTCACATGTTCATCAGTTATTCAGAGGAAAGGTTTTGACCTGGACCTCCAAGGTGTAAGTCAGCACAGGTGCCAGGAGCTGGGCAGAGCAGCTGTGGATGGATTTGCTGAAGCAGGAGGTCCCATCACTACTCCCATAACTAAATGTGAGTTGTTGTAGCAGTTGTGCCAAAAGTACGTGTCTGAACAAGTGCTTGTTGTGTCCATGCCATGTGGAGCTATAGTCCTCTTGCTATTTTGAAGTTAAATGTAAAACTCATGTTGACTTTCAGGTTAAAAAAAATCGTTTATTACACTGTTTATGCGCAGATATACCATATTTTTATTGCCTTGTATTTGTTCCAAAAGAAAAGCTGAGCTTTTCAATAACTTTAGATAGGTTTGGGAGTGGATTTGGTTGATGATGTTCCTTTTGAAATGGCAGTGGTGCACTGAACAGAGAAAACAATGAACTGTGAACAACACTTTTATGAAGGAAAGTGGCCACTGAATGAGCAGCAGGTCGTGAATAGCAGAGGATGAAACACTGTTAGAGGGGAGATGGGAACTCTGAGGGTCATGAAAACCTAGAAAGGGAAGGAGAAGCTTCCCCTGTCCCTCAAACAATCCTTCTGTGCCTACCACGTGCATAATTGATTGCAAGCAAACCATCCATGCCCAACTCAAAGCTGCTTCACACACGAGACCACATCAGAGGAGCTGCAGACCATGGGAGCACCAGAGCTGATTTAGTCATCGATTATGGATGAGAAACTTCTTCACTATAAATAAACTTGCTGGTTCACCGCTGTACACAGAAACCCCTGAATAAAATAATTGGTTATTCAGAGGCAGAATGCTTGCAGTTTGTGTCAAGGACATATTTTCTGTTTGAGCACATGAAGGCACGTGTGTGACCATGAGCACACTTGGTGAAACTCCCAAACCTCACTCAAACAGAAACCAGACCTTAATCTACTGATAGACTCCTCTTTCTTGAGCAGCTCTAGTCCAGGAAAGCACTTCCTCTGGGGTCCCTCCCTTCCCTGGCTTCACCCTCCTGCCACATTTACAACCCTGGATGTCCCACTAAATCCCTTCAGGGATTTTCATGAAGGGCAAAACTGGAGCCCTCCCTTGAATGTAACTATTTCACTCATTTGTTCAACTTCAGGGCATATCCACACACATCTGTGTGCATAAATACAGGGCTTTGAGGGTGACCTATTTTCCAGCTGCAAAACACTGTCACTATCAGAGGGTTTTGCCAGCTAGGAAAGGATATGAACCAGGGAGATGCAGAGGGAACTGCTGTGTCTGCATTATTTAGAGTCTCAACATGCCAGTTTCACAGGTGTTCAAACTACCCAGGAACCATTTGGCCCACTGTTATGGAAAACATGATTTTAGAGGTTGAAATCAGTCAGTAAGAAAAGGTGTTTAACCAACTAGCTACTGCAGGACAAAGCAAAACCTCAAGGTTTTCTTTAGTTTCTTTTCATTGTTTTTGTTATGATTTTCCCCCAGCACCTGCCATACTGCTTGCCTGACATCCTTGGGAACTGCTGGCAGTGGAGGAATTTATTAGCTAGAAAATTCCCAAAGTATCTCTAGGAATTATTCAGACTTTCAACGTTTCAGACAGAAAAGAACTTGCAGGAGTGAAAGGGACTAAAAATCAGGTTCTGAGTCTCCCTTCTGTATGGAGACACCGTGTATATGACACAACACAGAACATTTTATCTGTGCAGCTGTGCCAAGGCAGCCCCAGCCCAGTATTGGTGGAGAAGGTGGGCAGGAGAAAACAGGCAGAAGGTCTTGCTGCTTTCCAATCTCCTGCTTGAAAACTGTGGATCAGATTGCTGGAGCAGCAGCATCTGCTTAAAGCATGTTTTCCACCATTTTTCCATGCTGGACTGGGCGTAGGGGGAGAGCAGAATTATTCTTCAGCAGAGACTGAAGCCCACAGAGCATCAGTCCACAACAAAATCACACCTGCAGCTGGGTGGCCAGAGAACCTGCAGGTACAAAGCAGAATTTCTTGTCTAAATGTATGGGACCTGTCTGTCCTGCCTAGGAGGTACCTGGACTGTTCAAACCCAACACACTCTCTGCCTTCATCACTGCTTCCCAGCAGCTAAAAATAAAGAAGTAGCTCTCCTGAGTTAGATGTCAGAGCCACCGTGCAAAACTGCACCCAGCTACCTTCTTCTGCCCTTTAAAGTCTGTTATTATCAAGCAGAAAGAGAAATATTATTGTAAATATCCTTCTGATTATGCAGAGGCATCTAAAAAAATCTCTTCTCGCTCTCCGTTCTTTCAGTTCCGACTCGCTGCTAAATATACACCACAAGTATAGGACAAAGTGCATAAAATTGCCTCACTGATTGAATTCTAAATCCAATTTCTAAAGGATTTTGAGACCTGACTGACAATAAAATTTAAATACATGAAGTTGCACTTAAGAAAATTCCCAAATATTCAGACATTGTCAAATCTTATCATCCACTGGTTTAAAAAGGCTTCAGGCTCCTCAATCACCTTTGAGAATTGCAAGTCTGTTTCTGCATTGCTTAGACACTGGAAAACACAACCATACATTTTTGCCCTCAGATCCTACTTTGCAAAAACCAAGTTATTTTCTTTCCTCTAAATATATATTTATAAATACATATGCACACACTGTAGTTCTGCACTAATTGGTATTTGCAATGTAAGCACTGGCCTTTCCTTCCTTTTCCTCAATGAAGGTAAACATGATCAAAGTCTGCCAGTATTTAATGATGAAAATGTACCGTGTCTCTACACTCTTAATGCCATTGAAACGAACTTGAAGATAGGTTTACAACAAAAATAATTTTAAAAGGTTTTCATAACAAATTCAGGGGGGGGGGAAAAAAGCACTGTATTTAGCTTTTCTTTCCTTAGCATTTTTATTTTGTCTGAGGGAAAAAAGGAATAAACAAAGATGTTTTAAAATGACCTGCGAGGGGCAAAATAAATGCATAGAGATTTTATCCAGCACTTCTAAGGATCTTGGAAGTGCTACAACTACACTGTAGTTTCTTTGTTACAGCTCTGTATACATTTATACAAAAGAAAGATGAAAGGGGGGAGAGAGTGGTTGATATGGGTTGTGAGAAGTTGGTGGAATTAGATGGCAAGGGGTCAGGTTACAGACAATGTAAGCTAAAATGCATCAAAGGATACGAAGCAAAGGACTAGATCAAAGTCTAAGAAGCCAAGTACAAGAATAAAGGAGTGATAATTGTAGGCAGCGAGAGAAAGCACTGGAATAGAAATGTGATAATGGTATGACCTCATGACTCAGCCTCCTCTTTTTTTTTTTACCCCAAGTCACCAGTTTCCCTTCACAAGGCTCATGGGCTGGAGAGGGCAGGAGTGAGTGTGGCAGGAGGGAGCAGCAAGGGGCAGAAGAGAGAGCAGTTCTGGGGTTGATAACCTTCCTGGGCTTGAAGGGGAAAGTCACTTTGGTTTTTTGCAATTTATTTATTAATTTTTATTAATTTTGCAATTTATTTATTAATTTTGCAGTTTTTGCTTTACTAATAGGTTTTCCACAGGACCACAGGGCTGTCCTCACAGGTGCTGGTGTGAAATAGGGAGCCTGGGAGGCTGAAAAGCTGCAACCAAACGGAGCACAGCAGACACCGGTGGGAGTGGGTCTATTTTAAAATCACAGTTGGACCCTATTTTAGAGAAATCGTTGGGTACTGATTCCTCTCTGCTCTGTGGCTGAGACATCATGGCTGGGACAGCTGCCATCACCCAGAGAGCTCCTATATTATACTCACCTTCAGCTGTAGGTTTGTTCTCAGGATGACTTTGAATTAGACATCCACTTTTTCAGGAACCAACCACATTTTATTGCCAAGGAGAAGCTTCCCTTTCATTTCTAACGAGGTTCCTCAGTCCTCACTCTTGTACAGCACAGAGAACAAGTCCCTGTACATCCAAAGGAGTCTGGCAGATCAGGGGGTTTCTCACCCTGGCTTCCTGGAGCGATGATGCAGAATCTTCTCTGGTCTCACCATGCCCCAGTAAGAACCAGTGACATCACTTCAGGTGACTGCATCAATCGAGGCTGGGGTTTGTTCCGTGATCCCTGACACTGGTTTTAATTTGGGACAGGGCAATGGCCCTCATCATCCCTCATGACCAGCCCACAGTGATGTTTCCTGGTGTCTTTGAAGGCTGAGGCCAAGGCTGCACAGGGTAAAAGCTCTTCTTGTGAACTTTGCTGCACTTTGCTCCGTGGTTGATCTTTGGGACTGGATGACAAATGGGGACAGTCATCACATGCAAGTCTCCTTCCGCTGTCCGCGGGGCTGAACTGCTGCCAAGATCCTCCCCTGCTCCAGCAGCTTTGGAAAATCAAACTGTTGATGCCAGAGAATAGCAGCTTCTCTGCTGCCTCCTCAGCAATGCAGACACCTATTTCTGTTTTATCTGGAATGCAAAGGAGGCACCACTGTCTTGCCTCCCTCCAGCTTTCTTTCCTTGCAGACTGCAGTCCCTTCTCCAGTGAAGCCTCAAGACATCCATTCTCTCTTAAGTGGGTGAACAAATCAAAGTAAACCACTTACTGGTCTCTCAGACATCCATTTGTTGCCTGAGATATGTGCACCATTTATCTCTTCACCTCCTTCCCCACTCAGTGTCATTTGGTGATGTGTTTATTTATTTTTCAGATTTAGTGGTTGAGCTCCATCTCTGGACAATGTTATAGGGTGGAGGAATCTATCAGAGAGTCCTGAAATAGATTTTGAGGGAGCAGAAAATCTTCAGGAAATTCAGTGTATGTAAAAGTCTCTCCTTGCTGGGCCACAGGTTCATGTTCAAGTCTTTCTTCCTCAAAAAATGAGCTATTGAGACATAGAAGTGTCTCAAAAAAGGCTGACAAATCTTTCTCTGCCTCACTGACCTGTCTCTGTGCCAGTGCAGACTCTTTATCCCATCTTTGTGTACCATTGCTTTGCTGATGAGTGCTCAGGTAACTACAGGCTCTTCGTTGAAATATCTGCATCAGCCACATGGATGTGCTTAACCAGAATCACTCTGGAATCTGCTGATCTGTGCTTTAGTGTATACCTGAGTGAAAGAGCCTGCCAGACCTTCCAGACAAACATCTATACACAAAAACCTTCGGCTGGACTCATGAGACATTGAAGGCCATCAGTGTGTTGACTGACCTGAATCAGAAACGGCCTTTCTTTCCAAAGTAATTTTGCTTCTCTGTGTGTTTTGTTTCTTGTGTTTTCAGCTTACATAGAATATGAACACTGAGAGACACATCTCTTAACTCGTGCTTTTAGCTCAGATGCCCACCAATATTTCCAAAGTTTATAGGCCCTGGCACATTATCCCCAGGAGCTGGGCTGGCAGAATTACTGGAGGGAAAACTCAGGAATTTTGAGGACAAGGGAGGGGGTGGGAGAAGAGATAGGAGTGTGACAGTTTCAGAAGTGACATGTTTGTCACAAAGCATACGAGAATTTACAGGAGAGTGGGAATTCTCAGTTGCCTCTTCTCTGGCTCCCTAAAGGCTTTGCTCTTCAGGTGGGCAGCTGATGCTCCTGGACAGCAGGTCATATTTGGAGCCTGGTTCTGCCATTGCTTGAGCCCAGCACACCTGCGGGGCAGCAGCAGCAGGTTTTCAGCCAGAAAAACCTGCAGTGAGTGGAGCTGCTGAGTAGTGCTGTGGCTGAATGCCAGGCTCCCTTGCAGATATGCTGACGCTGACACGGACCAGAGGGATCTGTGAAGTGTGGCTATGTGCTGCTCTCTGCCCTCACTAAACCCTCCTGCCCTACGCTGATAAAACAGCTCAGGAAACACTGCCAGGTCTGATCATGGTTCAGCCGTGCCAGGCCTGGTACAACTGATGTGAGTCATGGAAGATAAAGAGAGTAAACTTGTAGGAACTTTTGCCTTGAAACTTGCTTAATGCCATCAACTGCTCAAAATGACTACAGAGAAGCTGCAATCACGAGGTCTAAAATATCTTCTAAAGCTTGAAAGGGATACTGGCCACTGCTCTACCCACTCTTGGGTAGCCACATTGGCATCATTAATACTCAGATCTGCTGAAAAATCATCCCGTTGTGACTGAACCACCTACGGTCCCACTCTGAAGCCTTGGGGCCATGCAAGAGTCTGAAGGAAGTCACACAGAGATAAAAAGGAAGTGTGGCCTGGACAATGATCTGGAAATTGTCTTGCACATCCAGGGAGAACCAGCCAGCAGGAAGAACAGAGTAAAACCCATTTACATTATTTTCGTGACCTGTGAATACTGTCCCTTACAGATGTGTCAGAAACACAAAACTTCCTTCCCGATGATCATCATGAACCATTATTTTGATGCCGTGTACGTGACCCAAAGGGTATAGAGGGATTAAGGAATAGTGGTTCAAAGATATTTAAAGAACTCTGAAGGTATGAACGAGGAGCTTGTCTGAAAGGTTCCATTTTGTTGGGCAACAATTTTTCAGACACCTGTAGAGGTCCTACACCCAAAATTGATGTCATCCAGTGTCTTGTGGTTGTCTGCTCCGGAAATGTGGGTAAAAGAAACTTCCCTAAAACCAGTTCCTGTTTTTCTTCTCCATTTCCATTCTTCTTAGGGCTCTGAAAAACATGACTTTTGTTGACTCACATCATGATGAAGCAGCAAATTCAGACACGCATTTCCCAGAGTGCTGTCAATTTCACTCACTAGGGTTTTACCCTATTGATTGGACTCCAAAATATCAATAGCTATCAATCCCTGAGCTTAGGGGACAACAGGGGGCACAGGATGACCCAGCAGCCACTGTGCAACCACCACCCTACACATGGCCAAGGAACATGACACACAAAAACACTGACACTCCTCGTTAGTCAAAAAGAGAAGGTGACAAAGCTCACAGCTCTAAGAGTGGGGTCAAGAGGACAAGGAAGCCTTATGGTTTTGTACACAAGAGCCATGGGCTTTCCAAAGAAGCGGAAGGAGAAGGTTCCTCTGACCCAAATCAGCCTGACCAGTGTCCTCAGCCAGGAAGTCCCCGTATGTTGTTGCATCCCACAGTTTTGACGTAAATCTGGAAATTTTGTACCCTTTTTGCCCAGTTGTTTGCCACTGACACATTGGGGCATGTATGAGAAACCTCCAGGGGAGGAGGGCAGTCAGTCATCGGTGTTGGGTGGGCACAGGAGTGGGAAGCATTTGTAAGATCTTCCAAAGGCACTGGAAAGAAAATATACTTTATACATAAATCACATCACACGTTGTTCTCTTTAAAGGGTGATCACAAGTTCTGGTTTGCTCACCATTGGCTCTCTAAGCAAGAGTGTCTAAACTCATGAGATACTACAGCCAAAGTCCCCAATAGAATCTCTGCTGTGAGAAAATTGCCAGGTGGTTATGATCAATCCAGAAAGACAAATCAGACAGTGATGGGGAAAGTTTCCTTGGCTGAATAGAGCTGGAAGGTCAAACAGCCCCTAAACTCCCGCTTGTCAAAGTTGATTTATTTTCTGCATGTTTTCAGTTATTTAAGTAATTTTATGGTTTGATTTTGCTTCAGTATTTTTGTTAATTTGAATTTTTTGACCCTAGTTAGCAGAACCATGTTTACCTGGCTTTGACATCAGCACCAAGGCTCTCAAGGTCAGACCTGCATACAGCTTCCTCCCAGGCATCTTGTCAGTCCTGCACACCTTTTGGGCAACCCAGTAACAAATAATTTATCTAGCAAGATATCCTCAAAATACTCCAAGCTCTCTTAAAAAGAGGCATTTTCTTCAGCTGAAAAAAATCAACAAAAATTGTCATCTCTCCTGCAATTCCACTGAGTTAGAGATAATTCAGAGTCATGGGGAAAATTGATAAAATCAGGAAAGATTCAGATGTTTTAATCTCATTGACCTCTGTTAAACGATGCTACTGCTCCCTTTAAAACCACTTTTTTTTTTTTTTTTTCCTTTTGAGCCTTATGCAACAGCTTTTAGTCCAGAAGAAAAATCTGCAGCCCACAGCTAGTTCAGGTTTTCCACTGCAAGAGGAAAGGCAAGCCAGGGAGGGCACCTGCTGTGGGGACAGTCCTCCCGCAAAGGAGCTGGCAGGTGGTGAGAGACGAGGCAAAAATACTTCCTGGGAAGCCTTTGGAGGAGGGATGTGAGCAAACTCCTGACAGCCCCAGACATCCACCAGCAACGCCTTGGGGTCTTTGTAACCTTCCTTTTTACAGATTCTTCCTTTCTGCTGCATCACCCTGGTGACACATCCCCTGTGCTTGGAGACACCCTCTAGTCCCTACCAGCAGCTGAGCTTTCATCACACACCCTGCACAGCTTTCCAGTTGTCTCTCTTGTTTTAGGGTCTCCTCCCTCCCCACTCACTCCCCTTCGCACCGGAGCATCCCCTTCAGCTTGGAATCCCCTCACAGAACAGAGACCCCAGCTGGGAATCAGCAATCACAAACTTTGCTGGCTGATTCAAGGTGTCCTTCACCTCCTCCTCGTTTCTCCCTTTCTCTTTCAGTCCCGTGGAGATTCATTCCCTTGCAGTCTGGTTTGCTGTCACACCCTACTCTCCCACTCCAGCTGCAATAATGGCTCATCCTGGTGACGCTGAATTTCAGACCTGAGCTTAGTCCAAGGTCACAATCCCTACCATTTTGCAAAATGGTAGAAAGCACAAATTCCACAATGGCTTGTGACTATGAGTTAAGTTCAATATAGCTGGCAGCTTCTCTTAGGCAGATCTGCAGCAGGACTGACCTCACTGACTGAATGAATCACTTGTCCCCCAGGGGCAGGAATGTTTCTTCCAGGACAGGATTGAAGCTGCTTTCTTACAAAGGCGCTATCAGTCCCAAGCAGGGAGTTGGAAGCTGCCTGAGCCACACACCTGTCTTGTAGATAGTTCCTAGGCCTGCCAGGCATTTACCATTCAAAAAATACACATTCTTCATCAACTTGAGCTGAACTCTGGCGAAGGGTGTAGGGGGGAGAAAGGAGAGGAAAGGAGGAGGGGAGGGACTCAAGGGGTTCAAGTGGAAGTTTTTGTTCAATCCTTGACAGAAATAAATAACCAAATCTATCTGGTTTGGCTCCAGTGCATTTGTTAAATGTGCCAAGGCTAGAATTGTTATCCCATACCAATTTTCCAACGATTGGATTAAAAAATAATAATTGGTTTCTTGTTAAATGAGAGTATCACAGCAGCTTCAAGCAGAAGAAGTACCCTGAAGGGAGAAAAAGTAACATGAAATAGTGTCAGATAGTCACCATCCTGTCCCAAATTTTGTTTGCAATGGGGCACAGGCCACCATCACCCCAGAAGGATTACCCACTACATCAGGTCTGGAGTACTCAGGGGGTGGGCTGGACATTTAGAACAAACAGCAAAGCAAATGTGCACGAGACACAGTGTATTCAAAATATCAGCCTGTTAATGGTCAAGGCTCCACTCCAAAGTGAGGTTGTGCCACTCTCCCCAGACTGGCACTGGACACATGGTGGGGCCCTTGGTCTGTGCTGATCACCAAAATATCACTGGGGTTAGGGCTGGGGGTGAAGCAAGGAGAGGTGAGAGCTCAGGGGAGCATCCCAGCACTGCAGCATCTTTTTAGCTGCAGACATGTAAGGGAACTCTTCATGTATTTCTAGCTAGAAATGGGCTTCATTTAGATATTTATGCCTTCATTATGCTGAATAAAGACATAAAGTAGAGTCACCTATTTCTGTGGCTATGGCTAAGAGACGCCGAAATATTTTTGCATGCCTGATCCATACCTCCCGTGTGCTAAGAAGCCTTTAAGCTCTTTTTAGCTGATGAGACATGAGCAGGTGGTCCAATTGTGAACAAAATGTCAGAATCCCTTCCCAGGTACAAAACCCCACTTAGAGAAACAGTCAAGCTATGCTGATAAACGTCAACTAGCCCCAGGCACCACCAACCCCCAAATCTCTGCTTTCAGTGCTAACATTAACTCTAATTATGTTCATCCTAAATCTGCTTCCAGTCTGTTTTCATTACCTTCATTCACGTTACTTTGCTATCACTTGTCCCTGCTTGCTGGCCTGATCTGTGATCAGATCTATTAGCAGACCTGGTGCAGTGTGTTTGTGTTCCTCGTCAGCCTTCATGTGGCACTTCTTGTTTTCCTTGGCCTGTAGCGTGGCTGGTAAACTGTGGGTGCAAATTTCTGACACTGGACAGCAGCTTCATGACAGCTTTCCAGGGTATCCCCAAGAGCCTCTTCCTCTTTCACTGCAGTCAGCAGTGAGAATCAGCATAAACCCTGATGGGTCACGGTGGGAAGCTGCTCTTTACACCCCACAAACAAGCAGCAGGTGTGTTAGACAAGGCATGGAATGAGGGATTCTGTTGGGACTTCCAGCAGCCCTGATGGCTTGGCTGCATAAAAACAGTTTTTCCCAGGATGCTCCCTCTCTTCTAACTGAGCTGAGACCCACAGAAAGCACTGATGTGAACATGCTGTGGAGAACAGCTTTCTGTACCATGGTCACATACAAAGCAATGGGATCACCTGGAGAAGACAGGGATCCAGGAACACCTTCTAGCACCTTTCAGTGATTCAAAGAGCTGCAAGAGAGATGGACAGGGACTTCAGAGAAGGGCCTGGAGTGATGGGAAAAGGGGGGATGGCTTAAAACTGACGGAGGGCAGAGTTAGATTGGATATTAGGAAGAAATTCTTCCCTGTGAGTGTGGAGAGGCCCTGGCACAGGGTGCCCAGAGAAGCTGTGGCTTCCCCATCCATGGAAGTGCCCAAGGCCAGGTTGGATGGAACTCTAAGCAGCCTGGTTTCTAAAAACCCATGTCAGGGGTTTTAGAATGAGATGATCTCCAAGGCCACTTCCAACTCAAACCATTCTGTGATTCTATGATGACAAAAGCCTTTTCCAATTTCCCAGTTTCAGTTGTTGCATTCTGGAAGGTAGTGCTGTCTGCAGGTTACATCAGGGAATTCTGCATCCCAAGGGCCTGGGCTTTCAGATGTACTGAGCACCCAAGGCTCCAGCTGTTCGCAGTGGGATGTGCAGGTGTTTCTGTGTTTCTGAAAACAGCGTTTACAATTTATATCAACGTTTTAAATCTGCATGAATAAAATCCCTGAAGATTATCTCAGTGTTTCTGGAAGGGGTCCAGGCACTTACAGCTTCCCTTGTGCCCACTGAGTGTGGCAGGCTCAGCTCTGAAAGCAGACAAAAGTCCAATGACATCCTTATGATAAATGCACTGTTCCCAGTGTAGCTGCTAAAGGGACATGTCTAGATCAGAAAAATGTTCTCTCTTCTTCAGGGAGTTGTTAGGATTCTGCAAATTATTGTAATGAATTGCAGGACCTTGAATGGAAAGTGCTGCTGTACAGTAGGTCATTGTGTCTGGGTGGATTTTATAGGCATTTCTATAGTGCTTATGAAAAAGATAAGGAAAATTAAATTTTGAACACATCCTCGAACGCGTGTGTCATTTCTGTGTGCTTTCATCCAGCTGGCAAAAGAGACAGATTTTTAAAGGATTCTCGGGGAGGTGTTACCATCCCAACATAACATACAGGTTCGTTCACTGAACTTTTAAGTAGAATATTTACTGAGCCACAATAATTCTCAAGTGGTTTTATATTTAATAAGTTAATTTCTAGTATTTACCATTCATTCTCATCCTTTTAATGCTTTTGGTCAATAAAACCAAGGATTAAACACCCTTCACAAGGGTTCCTTTTCTTCCATTATCAACTTCGATAGAGTCATTTAAGTATGATATTATTATATCCATTCAGAAAAAAGGCTACTACACACAGTGATGGGTAATGAGACAGGTTTTCACCACATTCTTTACTTTGTAACATCAGCAGGATTACCAGCATCCTTAGAAAAAGAATATTTCAACTGACAAAGCAGAAAAGTGGAAAGTTCCTGAAAAACTAAAGACTCAGTAAGTCCTTTCCTCTGCATGAGAACAGGCATTAATTAAATCAAGGCCTTCCTTGATCTGTGCAGCTGAAAGAAAAGGGAAAAGCATTGCACTTTGCATTCCTTCAGAACAGCAAATCCTGACATTTCTTGTGAGGAGTGTAAAAATTGCGAAACACCCTTTAGAAAATTACGTAGTAAGATGTTCCTCATGGAAGCCTTTCCTGGGACAAACTGCCTCCTTTACAGCCAAGGACACAAGACATGTGAGGAGCAGTAATTTGGAGAGGTGCATAATATAAGCAGCAGTTTTAATGACCTGCTGGCATGCCAAGGTTTCTTCTTCCGTGTCTGAACCCTCTACAGAGATTAATGACCTTTGGATGTTTGAGCAGCAGGTCAAGTAACTGCTGTATTTTAACTCTTGTTCTGTGTGGGGTTTTTGTGGTGTGCGTTGCCTATCCATCTAAATCATGGTGTTTGGGTTGTTTTAAAAACTTTTCTGTAGGAATAGGAACATGTCCTTCACTAACGCTAAGTCAAGTCAATGCTTGTTGGGGTAAGGGAGGCAGCCTCTTAGGAGAAAGAAGTATTTTAAATTCCTGCCTTCTTCAGTCACTTTCTGAGCTCCACAGAAGCATCCTGCTCCTGCTGGCTTACTGTTTTACACTTGGGCAAGAAGTGAATGAAGGAATAAGTCTCAGGCCCAACCCTGAATGGCTGCACGTTGCCACTGATGTGCGGATTCCCCCATTCTGTAAAGCTCAGCACTTCCCTGGGCAGGACCCTTGGAAAGCCAGTAAAGAGGAGTGTCATTCGGGCTTACTTTTGTGAGAGGATTAATGCCTTAATCAAATGACTTGCTTGGAAGAAAAATTAGCAGATGCTGCAGCTTTTCGAGTGTCCTTCGAAACACCGGTGAAAAATTCCTTTTGCTCCCTAAGATCAGATCCGTGTGTGACGGTGCCTATTCAGCCTGTGTTTGCAGTTTGCATATTTCTGTGTAAATGTGTGTCTCACAATTAGCTTGAGGATGTGCTTACAGTTGCTTTTACAAGTCCTCATTCTTGACAGTTTTACGGATGTTTGCACTAAGTAGCTTTTAGTGGCATACTGGTGAAACTAGGCACCTTGTTTTCCTTTCTTAAAGGCCCTTGGTTCTAATACCTACAAAGACTAATCCATTTGCCTCAGCTAATCCAGTCTAAAAGTACTCCAGTGCACTTGAAAGGATGTCCTGTGAGCAAAACATCTCACCTTGAGAATGGGGAAAAACTTGTTTTGGAGGTTGCTTCCCTCTGAAGCAGCAACTCCAATTGGCTAATCTATTTAGCAAAATTAATGAGAAGGCCATGGATTGAGTTTCATGGCAGACTAAAGCCCAGCTTTCTCAAAGAAAGGAATTCATTGTTGAACCTTTGATGGTCTAAAGGAGGAGAGATGCATTCATATGTTTTGGGTAACTCCCTCATCATTACTAAGATAAAATAAAAAGGCTTTAAGGTTTCTTTCACCAATCACTCCACAAGTTGGCAATTATATAGGATTACTAGTATCCCATAGACCTGAGCTACCAACAGCTATTTTATTCACTTGTGTAATGCATTTTATGGTAATAACAAAAGAGCCCTTCAGGCTATTTTGTGGTCCATACAGATTTTGAAGGAGGGGGAACTCTTATTTTTGTTTGTGTTTTGAGTGGGGGCGATGGGCAAAAAAGGGGTTTTTTCTGCCAAGAGATTAGTGTGAAAGAATGAAATGAAATGTTTCGGTCTTGTTCAGTTCTAGTCTAATCAAGCCTACTCTCAAATTAATGAGCTCTTACCGGGGGGAACATCCCTCGATGCTGGAAGGCAGCAGTAAAGCTATGCACTTCTATTTCGAAAAAATGTAAAGCAATATCCTTTTTGGCTTCAGATAAAACAGTGAAAGAAGCATTTTTCATCTTTTAAGGTTTGATTTAATGCTACACTGACTTGCAGGGTTTGTGTTTATTGGAGGCATTTTTCTAGAGAGCTGAACAAATTGCCAATAATTTGAGGGTTAGTATTCTGGTCTCTTTTGGCTCACGGTGAATGAAAAGTGTGGGACAAGGAAGTCTAGCAAGAGAAAATAAATCGCATTTATTTTGTGAAAAGGTCTTCCCAAACCCCGTTCAGGTCATACCAACCCATCTTTAGTCCCATCTTCTAAAAGCCCTTCCTTGTCCTCTCCTGAATTTGTTCTGCACTGCCCTGGGGGGCTACAGAGGAGTCCCTCAGCTTTGCAGGGATGTTTCTTCCACAGAAGGAGGAAACTTTCTTTAAAACGTATCATGCCTCAATGGCTCACAAGACCACAGCTGACAGGTTCTTCTGGGGCTGGAATAAAGCACAGGCATAGGCCTGTAGTGCCTGAGGGCTGTAGATCCTGGAGTTGTGGAACAGCATCACACGGGAGTCCTCCATGTGCCAACAGATTCAGGTCACCTTGAGGTACTCCACAGTGCTTGCAGCAAAATCCCAACATTTTCTGCAATAACCACCCCCCTCAGTTTTATACCACCAAAATCCAAGGCTGGCACAGTAGCAAATGCCCACTGAAGTCTCATGTGCAATTCTTATTTGCCTTTCTGTGTGCCCATTATAGAACTTTTACGAATTATCTCAACACGTGCTATTTTTCTCACTCTATTTATCACAGAGTGGCTGGGGCTCACTGAATCCATGTGTGGTTTGTATTCTCTTGTAGCCTTGTCATTTCAACTGTGTTTTCAGGTCTTATCTACTGTTCTCTATATCCAAGCATTGTACTGAACCAAGGTGCATTCTTTTATTCTTTGAGTTCCCTATTATATTGGTACTGCAGTTTGACAATATTCCACAACCTCCAGTTAATTTTTACAACATCCCTGGGAGATAAGGCCTAGAAGGATTAAGCCCAAACTTGTCATATTTTCTAATGTGAATCATGTAGGGGCTGATTAAATATCCTGTGCTTTGATAGGACTAAAGTAGAAAAGTACAAATACAAACCTTTGTAGTTCCAGGTCTAGGTGAGATCGCAGCGGGGTTTTTCTGGTTGGTTTTGCTGTGTTTTGTTGGGGTTTTTTTGACAGGCTGAATCCTTCTCTGTGTCAGAGTTGCTTAGTAAAGGAGGAATTTACCACAAGTAAAGTAATATGGAAATGTTCCTCTGAATCATTTTTCTAGCATCACATTAGAGGTCCCTGCTACACTCCAGGACAAAGTCAGTGATTCTGGTCAGTCGGGGATTAAGGTCCCTCAACCTCACCACCCTCTGTGTTCTTCACCAAGGTCCCTGCCTCATTCACTGTCTGTATTCCATCTCCTAGGATGTGTGAGGCAATGGTCTGGCTAAGAGCAGCCCCCTTCAGCACAAACCAAGATTCATTTCCTCAATATCGCTCTCAAATAGTGCTAGAGGCCAAAATGCCAGACACTACAATTCAGTTCTTCTAACGTCTGCTAACAAAATACCCTTACTTTTGTTTTGTTTTGCTTTTTTAAGAAGAGAAATGTAAAAAACGGGGCTTCCCACTGGTGGAAAGTTCCACCTACCCAACCAGTAAGACTCGACTTTGAGAGAAACAAGGTATACCTCTACCTTTTGAGCTAAGAGAGGAGCTGATACCAGAATATAGGCAGCATTTATCTCTCTGGGCAAGTACTGATGGGGAATGAGGGAAATGAGCTGTTGGCAGTCTGCAAGGTGGCAGACACCAGTGAGGAAAATTCAGAAAAGGATATAATGCCATCTAAAATGCCTATTAACCCTCCCAATCCTTATTCTCTGCTACTGCTGCTGCACCCCAGCCTGCCTTTTCCTTCCCCTGGTTTCTCACCAGCACCTTCCTTTTGCCCTCAGTGCTGTAGGGTCTGTTGAGTGAGAAAAAGACTCCTTGTTCCTCACCCTGTACTGAATGGTCTTGGTCAGCCTCGAAGAACACTTCAAAATGCAGGGTCTGATTGCTGAAACCACTGTCTTCAAAAGAGTTTAACAGCTTGAGGATGTGCAGGCAGCAATGGTCAGGAATTTCAAAAGTTCTCCTTTGGAAAGCCATAACCTGGTCCCCAGGTGACATACCCAGCTCATTTTCAAGCTCCTGCTCCAAAGGAGAACAGCACTGCCAGCTTATGGATGAAATAGCTGCAAAAACTGTTTTAAAATTGGTCATATTATTTTTTCATCATGTTTCAGGCCTTCAAAATAAAGGAGCTGTTTTTGCTAGAACATCCATCAAAATATTCAGGCAAAGGAATACACCCAGCATGGAAAATTCCAGAAGAGACTATTACAAGGCCTGGTTACCAATTCCTTGTAATTTTGCCGAAGAGGAAGACACAGGCTGCTGTAGTGGTCACTGCTGGTGTCAGCTCCATGTGGAATGACACCAGGAGCTGATATTGTGGAGTGGTGCCACACTCCACGTAAATTCTGCTAGTGCTCAGAAAACAGAATTTTTCTCAGTAAATGGCAACGCAACAGGCCACAGTTGTATTTTAAATTAGTGGTTTTGCACTTGTAATGAGCTGTGAAGAAGGGGCTGAACAAGAAAATCTGTGTGACAAAGTCACAGAGGGTTATTTCCCAGAAAGGATTGCTATGCTCCAGCAATCCTTGCTTCCTGCAGACCAAGGTCAACAAATAGAGCCTGAAAGCTCGAGGTGAGCTGTCCTCATCATGGGCTACAAAGCAGGGACTGATCACAGGCAAGGCACGTTGGTGAGAAGCAGAATTTAAGTTTATAAAACGTCAACAGGAGGGCAGCAAGACAGACCCCGTGTCAGAAATGGCTGGGAGAAGGAATCAGTGCAGCCTGTATGCAGGTCAGCACGAAGGTGCAAACATTTGTGGGATGTGGCAAATCAAAATGTCTTTCAAGCAAAAGCCTCGCCAAAATGCAGCAAGTGTTCTTTTCAAATAAAACCTCCCCTTATTTATCTACCTCAGCCACATAAGCTTTTAATTAGACCATATGCATGGCTTCATAGGAAGCTCCCTGAAAGTGGAAAGCTCCAAGAAAGCATTTCCAAAGCGAAAGCCGTATCAAGTTGCCCTTGTTCCCAGCATGCCCTCTTCTAGAGAAAGAAGCAAAATTAAGAGTTCAAAGCAGATGACAAATACCAACACACCTGAAATGGCTTAACGGATTATTATTATTATTATTATTATTATTATTATTATTACTATGTCACACAGCAGTCAAATGCATTTCAGCTTAGCAACTCCAAAGTCCAAGAAAGAAAATCCAGCTGGAAGCACTGTCACATCTCTCTCCTTATCTACCTTCTCTTCACATTTAGTGCTTGCTTTCACGACAGATGTGAATCATTCATACATAACAGTGCCACTCAGACTAGCAAACATCTCTGGCTCAGCTCACCCTGTGGCCTTTTTATGAGGCTGTCTATCACTCCACAGAGTTGGCAGTGACATGTGGACTGCCACCACGGATCTGGTTCTGATCATATCTCCCAGTGATTCTGCAAACGAGAACTCCTAATATGGGGCTATCAGCAGACAAATTGCTTAAGCCTAACAATGCCACAAGAAGAAGTGTAAACAACGGGAATCTGCTCCATTTAAGCAATGCACAATGCTTGCATTGTCTGCCCAAAAACAACAACTGGAAGGATCAGTTCTCGATTTTTAAGCCAGTCTGCTGCCAAAGCAGAATGAGAAAGCACACAAAAAAGGGAATGTTTTAATGCATCCACTGACACCACTTCAGACTGGAGCAGGATCACAGAAAACTCCGGTACTTGGAAAAATCAAATGCTTTGCCCTTGAAATTCTGCCTGTGAAGTAGTTTTGGGAGGACTGGGAACAAACAGTAAACAGAAAAACGAGTCACCCTTCAGAGTCTGGGTTTATTGGCACAACCTGAAGAAGGTGCAGTGTCCTCCTGTGAAGGTTGCCTTTCCCCCAGCTGCCACAGCTAAGAGGAGCAGAGAGGGCAGCAGTGCAGACTGGCAGTCCCAGCCTCAGCGTCTTTGCTCTTGGCTCTCTCCCACAGCACTGACGCTTCCCTGGCTGTAGTATTTTTCCTAGATTAAATGTGTAGGCTTCTCCATTTTTTTCTTTTTTTCTCTGTCTCTGTTCATCTCAAAACATGGGCAAAGAAAACTGGCTCACTCTCAGGTGACAAGCTGTGAAGTTCCATCCTCTCTCAACTTATTTAGGTGAGTACTGGGGGCAGAAGAAGGGAACATGCATGGAAGGAACCTGTTGGAAGCTGCTGATATCCCTCTCCAAGGACTGAGAAAGGCACACTAACATTAAGTCACTTAGATGGCACTAGCAGAAGTTTCATTTGATGCAAGCTGGCCATGATATCTGGACTTGTCTTTCACCACAGATCCCTCATTTGTGTGCTGTCGTTCCCTTCAGGGTTGTTCTCTACTAGAAATGAGGAGAAAAATGAAGGTTTGGAGAGAATTATTCCATGTGTCCCTACAGGGAGAATTGGAGGCTGAGATACTTTCAAACAAGCTCCTTTTTTGGCTCCAGAAGGAGGCTGCCTATTTCTTTACATTTGAGGAAGTACATATCTTTCAGTAAGTGCAGCACTCTAAAACAGAGAGACATCCACAGTCACAGGACGTGGAGCTTGAAGGACCTGTCAAGAGACAGAAGAAAAGCACCTCGAGGCTTTTTGTGCCTTTCTTATTTTGGTTTGGTTTTTCATTTGTTTTGGTTTTTTTCTTTAGGACAGGGTGAAAGTCTTGTCACATCAATTAGACACTGACCTTTATCTCCTGTTTATAAAGTCTTCCTCTTACTGTGTAGTTTGTGCAATCTCAACTTCGAAACAAAGCACTGCAGCTTTCTCCCAAAAGCCTTGGGAAAAGTTCTTGGATGAACATGTCCCACTTTTGTTCCCTCCGAGAGATCACTCTCCCAGAGAGAATAAAAAGCTGTTATCTCATGCACTGGCTGAAGTTTTTTTCTTCTTCCTAGTGGAGGAACCATTGGAGATCCATACTTGTGTGGTCACACCAGTTTTCCGTAGATGAAAGAAAGCTACTGGCTCGGAACAAGATCTCAGAGGACTCATGAGTTATTTATTCCCTATATCCACCCAAAACTAGCACAAGAGTCCCCTCAGGAAACTGGAACTGGTAGTTTAATGAAAATGGTGATCAACACGGTGACACCTGGTCTGCTGTCCTCCAGATTTTCTCCTGCAGTGTCTCTCCATAAGGACATTGTTTTTGACAGGATTTACTTGGGGATATTTTGCTTATGACCCACCATCCCTTACTTCCTACATAGCACAGAGCAAATTCCTGCAAAGTAACGTGAACAAAAACATTCTTAATTGTGGTTGGGAGCCACAGGTTGTGACCGTGGGAGGAAATGTCACACCTGCAATGAGTATTTTTACTTTTGTAAAATTTAGAATGCCTTGTGGATTTATCTATCACTGCAGCAATTTCTTGCTGAGTAACTGCATACACAACTTTCATACAGCAAACCTCAAGAGAAAACGTGTTGAGGTCAAGAGAAGGAAATGGACTGGTGCATTCTCTGAAATTTCAGCCACCAGACCTTGAACCTGGAAGAGGAAAGCTTTCCATAAAATACTAACTGAGGCATTTGAAATGAAACAAAGCAAGTGAAGTCAGAACCCAAAAGACTGCAGGAGTCCAGGGGAAAAGAATGGGTTGCTTGATGAATCAATACATTGTTTTCTTTTTGGGGATCTTTTTCACATTGGTAATTTTGCTCGTGAACAAAATGAAACAGGGAAATTCATTGCACAGAGATTCAGGGATTCCAGAAATTATATCATTCCCTTTCAGAGCAAAATTTATTTCTTTTCACATGGAAAATTTTTGATTTGGTAGAAATTAAAAGTTGCGTTTCCCTCATGGATGTTTTATACTTTAATATATAATATAGCATCAGTTTTTAAGAAAAAAATTAGCAAGTTCAAAAGAAAATAATATATCTAACTTTTTTCAGTTATGGAGCTAATTTAGGATGTTTCAACATTATTGGAACTTTTTCATCACTTTTTTTGAAATGAAATTCCCCCAAAAGCAACATGAGCTCACAAACTTCTCTTTTTATTATTATTTTAGCGCTACCACATTTTACTGATGGGGGAAAAAAACCCTTTCCATCAAAGTTTTTTTCCAATAAACACTACTCCTGAGTCAAGTAGGAGCGTGTCTGAAAATCCCTCAGATGGAAGATTTATTATGTATCATTGGGGAAAAAAAAGCTTTTCGGGGCCAAATTCTGATACAAGCTGGTTTGTGCAAATATACACTGAGCTCCAGCCAGTGAAAATGAGGCCATTTCAATGTACTTTGTGCTTCTTAAAGAGAAGGGTACCCAGTAAAAGGGTCAGAAACATTAGTGTGTACGTATGTGTACAAACAGACACTCTGCTGCTGCTCCTGGCACTCAAGAACAGGTTTCTAGATCATTTAAAATTTGTATATCTTCAATATAAAGGCCCATAGCCATATGATTTTCAGGTATTTTTATTGTCTTCCACTTCTCTAATTTTTTTTAAACAGCTCCTTTTTTTTAATCTTATGAGAAATAACTTTACAATCTATGACCAGAAAGATCAACCAAATTTTGATACTAATTAGCAAGGCCCCATTTGCCAAAAAAATCAACATATGCAGCTTGCCTGTCACTCAGAGCTTCCCCATGGATTTGTTTTTAAAAAATACTCACTTTATAGAAGCACAACAATTTGTGGGTTGCAGAAGTGCCCAAACCAGCAAAAGGGTTAAGGAAGTTGTGGTAAAACCAGTGTGTTTCTTGAGTACGATCAATTATCCTCTCTACAACAACCTGTATTTTTAGGAAGATGGTAAATAGAAAGATGCCTGTGCTGCCAAACTCCAGAAACCCACTCAGCCCAGAGGTTGTCTGAGAACATCAGTCTGATAACATGGCTTTGCAGACAAAAAACATTGTTGATGTGTATCAAAATATTGCAAAGGGGTGGCTGCTCTGCCAGAATGAAATCCAGCCCTGAGAGATGTGAAGCACAACAAGCAGGGGTGATTCAGTCCATTCCTATAAACAAGATGCAATGGAAGGAGGTTGCATAATTAACCCGCTGCCCTAAGAAACGGTATTTAATGCGCCATGTATTTAAAATTAAACTGCTGTCAAAAGCAGCGTTTTTATTTCTCATTTTAATTCTCTTCAAAGCAAACAAAGCCGTGTCTGCGGTGTTGCCCCAGGCAATGACATTAGCTGCTCCAAACGTGGGGGTTTGCAGCCTGATTTACAATGTTACGGGATGGCCAACATTATATTGCTGTTTGAGTGACCTGGCGAGAAACACCCGGCGCTCATCTGGAGCAGGGAGCGACGACGACTCAATGCGCTCCTTGGGCCACCTGGATCCTGTTAAGTGCAGGCATAAATCAAAAGCAACCTTCACATGACAGAGGCTTGTCCAGGCTGGGACTGGGTCAGACCCACTCCTTCCAGCAAAGTAAAACTGAACTGTAAGAAGTTGTGGTGGTGTTATTTGTTTTGTAGTAGCACCCTGAGTCATTTCACCCCAAAAGTGGAGGAAGTCACAGTCCATAAGAGTCAAACTTCTTTCCCGTGCTCTGGACTCATCTGCACCTGCACCCAAGTCTCATGGACAAGTTTGGCCTTGAGCAAAGGCTTGGCTGGCACTTCAGATGTAATGTTGGCACTACCACAGAGGACAAACAGTTCCCCTGTTTTCACCCCACAGACTGATGGCAAAGGCAAGGACAGGACTTAGGGCTCATCAGTTATTAGGGCATGCCCTGGACCCCAGTGCCTGCAGGGAGAACTGTGTCACCAGTTAGACAAACTTGAGCTTTTCTGATGATACTGAGACTGAGATGAAGATTTTGAGACTGAGATGAAGATTTCTGCAGGTGGTAGAACTTTAAAATAGCACCTGTCTGCAAAGAGGAAAGTTTCTAGTTCAAGGACCACTTGGCAATTACACAATTTTTACTCTTCCTTAACCTGTCCGAGACAGACTGCAACAAACACTTAAATGACATATATATGTCATTTAGAGTGGTAAATATTTATCCTTCTAGAGGTCCAGACTCAGCAGCACTGGATAATTGAAGTTATTCCTGTATATACTGGTAGTCTTCACCTACCCCAACGCTACCACAAGTTTCCTTCAGCTCTGACATGCAAGACCACCCTCCCATATTTACCCTCCATTGTGGCCAGCCTGTGAGTGCAGAATGCCAACCACTATGATCCACGTGGAGCTTCTGGCAGGGCTCGTGTTGTGGTGACAGCTGTCCTAAAAGGTAGATTTTTTGTGGTAGGTAGAAGCATGCTTGGCATTTTTTGTATTCAAATGGACAGAAATGGGGTTGAATTTGTGTCTAAAAAATGGCAAAGTGAAAGGTAGGAGCACCAGGTAAAAGTAGTGAAAATAAAGATGTGTAAGTGCCCATTAACACATTATGTATCTTCACTGTTGGTGGAAAAAGGCTAAGAATTATCTGTGGAAATCCATTAAAAAATCCATCTCCTGCAATGGAATTCTGCTTTATGTTTTACTGGCTCCTATGAAGTCCTTATCACCAGAGTATAAACCATTTCACTTCTGAAACATCATAAAATTGCTGCCATTGAAGCCCTGGTAATTAAAGCCTGTTTGAAACCACAGAGTTTGTAAACTGCATGAGAAAATTCCTAAAGCCATTTTTTAGAGTTCTGACTAGAAACTCTTTCCAGATATGGGCAGACGAAATGTTCTAGAGACAATCTCAAGGCAATCTTAATTCATGTAACATTGATTTACTGGGAAGCTCGCAGCTCAGAATAGGCTTTGATGGCAATATCTTATCTCCCTGAATCTGATAAACTCTGAGGACAGATGTATTGCTCCAATTAACATAAATATACACTGCAGATAGCAAGGAGGAAAATAACAAGTCCAAGAAAACAGGCCCTCCTTAATGCCACCTCCTGTACACGGTGCACTGCAAGGCCAGGCTCCACACTAATTGTAGGACCAACAAGCAAGTTCCAAGGGAATAAATGCATACTGGGAGGCTCCACGACATGTCTGAGCTCTTTCCAGAGGTGATTTTTACACTTCAATTAACATCTGTCACCAGTCTCTTCGCTCATCTCTTCCCGGGGAAGAAAGCTTCGCTGTGGCCTCGCGTTTGGTCAGGCCTGGGGCAAACTGGAGTCATTAGATTGGATTTCTGAATCGCTGGATTGGAGCGGTTTTGCTGCGTGTTTATATGTTAAAGGTCCAGGCATTTGGAGAAGAAACTGAAGATATCTGTGAACGTCTTTACTGTGCAGGGGACTGAGTACAGGAACAGTGCTCAGAGAGGTTGTGGAGTCTCCTTCCCTGAGATATCCGAAAGGTGTCTGGACACACTCCTGAGCAGTGTGCTCTGGGGACTCTTGTTTGAGCAGGGACAAGATGTCCCCCAGTGGTCCTTGCACCCTGACCCTCTCTGTGGTGAGACTGCATCCTGCAGAGGTCTGTGCCATCCTTTCAGACCATCCCGAGGAAAACTCTTACCCTGCTCAGGCCGCTCTGGCAGAGCAGGTGTCCCATGGTGTGGGAGATGTCACTCTTGATTTTCACACATTGAGTATCCCAGGCACAGGCTGTTGGTCTAGGTCTTGGACTTGGGGGGAAGGTGAGGGAAAAGGGAAGCTGGGAACTGCACTGGGAGCGCAACAAAAATCTGACCAAGGCAAATCAATAAAGGCAAGGCCGTCCAGTCTCTGCGAGCCTCCAGTAAAACAGCTGAAACACTGCCTGAAAAAAGATTGCCAATGTCTTCTCCAACACCAAAACCCTTTAGAAAGTCTTTTTAGAGCAGTCAGCAATGGTCAGAAGCTGCTTCTCGGAGCTATCACTCAAAACCACGCAAACACAATCAAGCCAGAATTTGCTCCGTCCAACTCAGTTGACAACAATAACACGAGGGTGAAAAGCAGAGCATTTCCAGGTGACTGGTCAAAGGTTGCTTGTGCCATGCTGTGTCATGGGGCAGGACACGGAGAAGAGGTGCTGCTTCTCACGTGTCTTTTTATCACCTGACGAAATGAGTATTCTTTGTGAGGAAATGTCTACTCAAAGTAAGAAGGAGGGAGAAGGGATCATGAAATAATGCGGTAATTCCATAAAATTTCTCAGGTGCTTAGCTTGGCACAGGCCCAGTGCCAGTCAAGAGCAGAAGGAGGTTTAGCAGAGCTGGCTGAAACCTGGAATTTCCCTTTGATGCCAGGGATATTACAATCTTCGGATTATTTCTTTTCTCGTACCTTACCAGAAAAAGAACAAGAAAGGTTGAAATTTCCTATGAAATTGAAATCCTGAGTGATTTTGCCCTGATAGGATCAGAACATCCTCTTAGCAAAGATTTGTTTCAACGTGCCTGCAGTCCTCACAAAGTGACAATGCTTCATGTCTGTGGTATTGTTTAGAGTTTCATAAAAACACAAACTCAACAGGAGTCTTTTGTTTTCATCAAAATGGTGGTTCTTGGTAACTTCCCCCTGAAAAAAAAAAGTCTGTTTCCTTTCCAAACCAAGCTTTCCTTCACTGAGGGAGTACACTCTGCTGGAAAATGTCCACAATCCCAAGTCCATTTCCAGTTAAGCCTGTGCAGAGAAGCCTTGCAAGCTCTCACATGTTTGCAGGAGCCTCGCCATGGACATGGCATGGCAGTTCCAAGTTGTTTAATCTTTTGTCTAAATATAAATAGATGAGTGAATATCAGTAATTTCCTCCGTCCCTCTCGCTGTAGGGCGTTTATCTGTGCGAAGGAAGGCTTTAGGATTAGGGCCCGTCATTGGGGCTGTTTCCAGGCTATCTGCTCAGGAAGGCTCATGAGCTGTTCAGAGATAACACCCTGCTCATACTTGGCCTGATCAGCTGTGCTCCAAAGGGCATCCCACACCAAACCAAACTGCTTTAAAGAAACAACAGCTCAGCTGTTCCCTGCCTGCTGCTTCTGGGGAAAAATGGGAGTTTTCCCACGAGGCTGAACTGACTGCAAGGGCCTTTTTTCTTCCATTTGGCCATTTGGGCCAACTTTCCATGTCTTTCATTCCCTGCTGATTTGGGACCTGCAGAAGCACCTTTACCTCAGAGACCTGACTAGCCCAGTAAAACTGGAAGTTGTGGGTGGCTTCTTCAAGAGAGATCTCCTGGAGTTTCATGCCAGTTTACAGGAGTTTTCACTCTCATTGGCCGTGGTCACTGCCCTTATCTTTTCCCATAAGTTTTATCAGTGTTTTCCTTTTCATCAGAAATGTCTTCTTTTTCTCCCTCTTGATCTATGGTGGGTCACTCGCCTACCAAATATTCAGCAAAAA
Organism: Falcunculus frontatus; assembly: GCA_013398115.1. NCBI lineage: Eukaryota > Metazoa > Chordata > Aves > Passeriformes > Falcunculus > Falcunculus frontatus. Next base: position 326,388 of record VZRV01000209.1, read on the forward strand.
GGGGTGAGCATTCACCCTGATGAACTTGGATCCACATTTCTTCCCAGTCCCAACACTCTCCTCACATGACCCCAGTTTCTTCTTTCCCTGTCCAAGTCCTATAGCTAAAAAAAACAACTCCATCAGAGGGGCTGGCTGACACAACCAGATAAAGACGACACAGCTCATAAGGAGAACTTGGAAAGGAAATCCTAAAGTTTGATTGTATTACACAGGGAACTAAACTTTATCAAAATAAAATGCACCCCTCCAAAAAAAAAAAGGTTCTTATGGGATCCCATTACCCCATAAGGATTAAAACCTATGCTTAAGCCAGGCAGTTCTCTGGCTCGGTAATGTCATAATTTAGAAGTTTGCTGAGCTGCAGCTATTTGCAGTTGTTAGACTGAACCTTCCTTTCATCTCTGCAATCTCATTCAGTCCCTCAGCATTGTGGGGATGCAGGCAAACCACTATAAATAACTGAGCCTTTTCATGTCAGCTGGTACAAATACCAGCCACTTCGAGCAATCTGACCTTTCTTGGGCATTCTGACCAATCTGCAGTGGAAGACAGCTAATATCTTCCAGGATTTTCCATGGTTAAGGTATATATATAAAAATTGCTGGCTGTTTGTGTGCGCTCCAAATGCTTTCTGCCTTGTTTAATCTGGCTGTGACACTTTGTTCTGTGGTTAAAAAAAATGAAAGTAACGTCCCAGTTAATGATTTTTGATGAAGCCCATTATTCTTACAGCTATTTTTAAACACCATGGAAGGCAAATCAATCTAACACACCTACAAGACTAATATTTTAATAAACTAATAGAGACAGTGGGCTAAAGCCATGGTATTTTTCCTCTGAACTCTTGTTTTTAAATGAAACCCTGTGAGGTTACCTTGGCATTCCTTTGCACGAAGAAAGCAAAACCTAGAAAACAAATTGCTGTTGCTGTCTCCTGAATTTTGTCTTTGGCTTTAAATGGGAAACAAAATAGAAAATGGCTTCATCTTCCTAATTAGCAAAAGCTGAGGAAGGATAATCCTGCAGAAGGTATTAAATGATTATGGTATTTCCCCTCCTTCCACACACCTGTTAAATGGAATCTGATAATGCCTCTCTCTTATTAATATCTTATGAGAAAAGTCAGAGGGGATGCGTCCTTGATCAAGAGATATCCATTTTATGCTTACTGCTGTAGTTCATTCTGGAACACAGAGTGAACCATGCCTGGGCGAGAACCTGAAGACATTGACCACGGGTTCAGTCACTGTAACCAGGAAAATAATGAGAAAAGGTAATAAGATATGGAAAATTATCTAGACTGTGGCTTGCTTCCTAGCTTTGCTAGAAGCTGCACTGAAATTTCAAGAGGATTTCTCATATCTGGCATGCCCCCATTCATTCACATTGTAGCTGAGAGTTTTACCCCAGCTGCCCCATTCAAGGAATCAGAGCAAAAATCAGTTTTCACCCACTGGGAGAAACTGGGAAAAAAATGAGACTGTTCCCAGAGGCCGGCCGTGTCCAACAGGAAGAGGGGCTGTCTTTAGTTCACCAAATTTGTTAGGTTTCTTAAGCCATCTTGCAATCCCTCGTGAGCACAGTGCATCTCGACTCGAGATGCGCCTTGGTTTCAAGACAAAAGAATTCCAAATTATATTCAGAGAGCAGAAATGCATCTTGGTCTAAAATACATTTTGTACTTTTACCATGCCCTTTCTCAGGGTTTGCTCTCCTCTTTATTTTGCCCTTTTGCAGCTATAGACAAGTTTCTGTTGCTATAGTTAGTGGAGAGATGCTCAAGAGCACAAATCCTCATTCTGTAGGATCAATATGTCTGGTCTGAGCCTGCAAGATGGATTTCCTATCATGTCCTTATAGCAACTCTTAAGTTGCCCACAAGTAAGCAAAGCAGTGTGATGGTGAAAGAGTATTTGGTGATTTGCTGTTGCAGAGCAAAGCTGGAGTACATGAAATTATTGCCACATTAGCAAGTGTCTCCAAAAGTGTATTGTCCTCAAGCAAGGAGATGCTGATGTGAAATTTGAAAAGCCTTTCACACGTTTAAAAATGCAACAGGTTTGAAAAACATCAGTGAGGAAAGTTGAGGAAGGACTCAAGGGAAAGAGGATCAGCTGGAATACCTCCCCACCTCCCTGCATTGCTTTCTGTTCTCCCCAGAACAAGCAGGCAAACTCTTCCACATCTTCCAGGGAAAACCCACAGAGAGCCTCAAGTCACCCCTGAGCTGAGCAGTCCACAGCCAATGTGGACACTTGTTTCATTTCTTATTTCTTGTTTCTTGTTTCTTGTTTCTTATTTCTTATTTCTTATTTCTTATTTCTTATTTCTTATTTCTTATTTCTTATTTCTTATTTCATTTCTTATTTCTTATTTCTTATTTCTTTCTTATTTCTTATTTCTTATTTATTTCTTATTTCTTATTTCTCATTTCTTATTTCTTATTATTTCTTATTTCTTATTTCTTTCTTATTTCCTAGCCTGTCTCTTCCCATCCAAGCTGTACTTTCCCACAGCACGTGTTGTGTTGAGCAAGTGAGTGGCTGTGTTCTTACACTTGCCCTTCGCAGTGAAGGAATGATATTTTCAGGTGCATTTCTCAGGCTCTGAGCTGTCCCTGCAGCTGAAGCAGGAGCTGTGGCAGGGAGCACAGAGCAGCCCCATGACTGGCCTTAGCGGTGCTCACTCTATTAAAGGCAGCTGTTAGAAAAGGAGAGTTACTGAATGTCAATTAAAATGCTTCAGTGATTTAAGTGGGCGGCTTCCACGCACCGCTCTGTAACGCTGCACCCCTCCGTGTCCAGTCAACAGCACTGCTCTCACAGAAGCCCCTAGTAGGTCGATTTATGCAACAGCATTGACAGTGACCTTAAGGAGGGATCATTAAACTATTCTCCTCTCCTGGGATTGGTAACTCTATCTGCTCTCTCTGCAGGAGAGGATGAGACAAGGCGGGGAGGGAAGGAGCAGCCCATTGACCACCCAGAAATTACTTTGTAAGCCCTGATTCTTCTCGGTGCACGTCCTAAGGAGAAGAACAAGGAAATGCTAAATAAAGGAGGCTCTGTGCCACCTGCAGGGGGTAAGAGTTTCCCAGTGTCTAACATCAGAGCCGGAGGGATGTTGTTCTTGATGGAGCGGGCAGCACTCTGCGGAGTGCAAGAGATGCTCCTCCACTGCCACTGCCAGTGAGGATGGAGGGCCCTTGCCCTCACAGAGCTTCTGTTGCCACAGGGCTGAGGGCCACTTCTCCCCTGGCCCCAGCAGTCAAGGCCAGCAGCAGCACCCATCTCAGGGAAGCACAGCCAAGGGCTGGGAGGGGACGTGCCCGGAGCCAGCACCGCGCCAGCTGCCCTGGTTAACTTACGGGAAAGGACGACTTTTGTCACTTGCCTCATCTCAGGCACACTGCAAAGCTCAGCTGAAAGCTTTTAATGGTCCCTTGACTCCGAGCCTGCAGATACAGAGAGATAGAGAGCATAATAAACTTTCAAAATATGATCTAACTGCGCAACACATCAAATGTGTATCTTAACTGTATCCAGTGGAGCTGAATGGAAACAAACACGCCATTTCAAACCAGACCACACACAGCAAGATAGTACACATGACTAATTTTGATGACTGATTTCATATAAATAATGTACCAAGATTAGTAGATGCATTATAATATCTCTTCATTCCACTCCTTTAATTAACTTTTCATTGAGACTCCAATTGGAAGTGGCTAATAAAATGTTTGCTTTTTGCTCTTTAGAATAAAAATACATCCCGTCCTTACCAAAAACAGGGAGAAATTGCACGAAACTTGGGAAAATGGCCTGCCTGATGCCATTCAAAATAGTGCCAGTGTTACAGCTCTTAGCTGTGTGGCAAAGACATAACAGGTGTAGATAAGGAGTGGGAAGAGTACAGTATTACGGTCGCTGCACGTTGTAAATTGCTATGGGAACCAAACAGTTTTGTTCTAGATCAGTTTTGCCACCTACACAAAAGGGGAATAAGACACAGATAACCCTACAGCTGAGTTCTGTTCTTCTGATGCCTGGCAATGTTTAAATGAACTCATGAAGGAAGTGTTGAGTAGTGAAAGACAAATGACCTTTTCCATCTGGGAAAGGTCTTAAAATCTTAAAGCTGCACTGACTATGTTTATCAAAAGAGAAAGAAGGGAAAATGCAGGTGAGGGAGAGAGAAGCCAAATCCCCGCTGTCTGAATTCAAAGAGGATGGCAGGATTTAAAAGAGCTAGTGACCTTCAGGAAATTGATCCTAGTGTTGATGGATCACTGTATGTAGGATGCAGACTAATAGGTCAGTTGCTGCCTCTTTACCGTATAAAACGTGAGATTTCCTACTCCTCCAAAGACAGAAACTTTAAATGGCTTTGGGTGAAGTAATTTTAACACTTATTACTGCATCTCCAGGGATTTCCAAACTATTTTGCAAATAAGGCAGGCAGGTAGGGCAGATAAATCCTCCCATCCTGTCATTACTGGTGATAAACCCGATACAGAAGGATGTGACATGACTTGTCCCAAAAAACCTCTCGAAGAGGGACCCCCATTGCTTGCACCTCAGGTATGTGATTAACCACCAAACACCCTTCCCTTTTAACAACTTTCATCAGCTTTCACATTGGAACTCCGCAGAACCACAGATTTCACGTATTTTTTTAATACTAAGCCACCAGTTAGTCCAGGTTTACTCAAAACAGTGCCCAGGGTCTCTTTATAGGTCTATAAACCTGGGAGGACTTTTTTGTGACCTTGGGCTGAGATTCAAGTTTTAAAGGACCAGTGAAAATGAGGCAATTTTTTTCATTACTTTGATTTTCACACTTAGTTTTCATATTCTGCATTTCAATATGCCTGAAGGGTTTGCATGGAAGGCAACTTGCAGATTTCCAAAGCCTTTTTCTGTTTCAGCCTTGATCCCAAATTTTGACTCTTCTAAGTCTGGCAGCCTCTCCATGCAGCATTTGCAATATTCACATCTTGGATATTATTTGCATTGGACCTTCCAAGACACATGAGCACCCAAAGTCACATTTACAGGCTCCATCTGTAATGGGTACAGCCCCTCTGTCACACCACGGTGTGGGACACCAAAATCCTACAACAACAGTGTCAAAGCTGGGTAGAGGAAATTAATAACAGTGAACAGGAAAAGAAAAAATAAGTAATAAAAGGATTACCTGCTGCATGGAAAGCTTCCCAAGGCTCAGTATGACGTGGGAAAGAATTCATAATCCCAGGTTTCATTCAGACCATTTCTGGGAACAAAGGCACCTGTATTAAAACCAGTGGTGTTGATTTTGGCAAACCATGATCAAATAAAATAGAAAAGAATAGAAAAAAAGATGATACAAATCTGATTGTCCCTGGGCATATAATTCTTGGTGCTTCTCTCTGCCCTTCCCACATACATCTTGGCATGACCTGGTACCTTTTGTTTTGCACCACATCTTTTTTGGTTGAGTGAAATGTCTTTAAGATGGCAACAGGGTGAGTATCAAAGTGAGAGAGAGCACTCCAGCTGGAGCAAGCAGGCTTCACAGGGGCAGCCCTCCTACCTGCCAAGTCTCACCACAGTCTCCTGCTCCCTGGATCCTTTTGGAACCCACTCTGAGAAAAATTCAGTCATATGCTTAGTTAATTTTAAACTAAAAACCAACCAGAAGACAACCAGAGTTAATAGCACTCATTTAAATTAGGAGTTCTCCCATATATGGGAAAAGCCCTTGGCTGGGTTTCTCTCAGCTGGAAGTGCACAGAACTCTGAGCTCTCTGTCCATGGGCTGTTTCACGGCAGCTGAGCACCTTCCCCAGCACCTCCTTCAAAAGGCAGCGAGGAAAGAAAGATGGGAAACAGAATAAATACTGGAATCATTCCATAAAATGTTATTAAGATAAGAACAGCTAGAGATAATAACAGCTAGCAAGGAGAAATGGGGGATTGGCACGGGATCCTTCCACAGCAAGGCATGGAACAACCGGAGACCATTCCTGGAAATCAAACTGTAGCCCCTCCAGAGAACTTAGAGCATTTTACCAGCAAAAAAAAGTGCTACCAGCTTAAAGTGCCATTTACTGCTGCACTGTAGCATGGAGTGAAAAACAGCATCTATTCAACGGCTGCTTGGGACAGAAAGTGAGAAACAACATGACCATTGAAAGGGCAGGAGGAATTTCTGGTAGGCAGAGTGTAAATAGCCAGGTTGGCCCACAGCCAGGCCATGGAGGTTAGTCATCTCCTTTTGTCAAAAGTGCCATCAGATCTTCGGTGACTAGGAGCATTCAGGGTCTTGGGTGTGTGTCTGAGCCAGAAGATGGATAGAAAGGCTGAAAAGGAAACATCAGAGGCGAGCATGATCATAAACAGGGAGGACATGCAAGATATCTTCCAGACAGAGGGGGGAAAATGGGGCTCTAGGCACTGTCCAAAACAAACAGGAGTCGCCATGAGTGGATGGGGGTCATTCCAGGCTAGTATGTGAATTACATCAGAGCCAGCATTGCCCTCCACATGGCTTCACAGAGTTTGGCTTCAACACTTGAATGTCACTGGCAGAAGAACACAAAAATGCTGCACCCACAAAGAAAGCCAAGAAGGAAACTCAAGGAGATAGAAGTTAGGAGTCCAATTTCACCTGAGGGAACAATTAAGAATTATTTATCGAGGATGAACTAATGGATCTTTATTTTTAGAGGAGAGCGTTGGGGAATTTTAATAGTTTCCCGCTCTTAGCTTGTATTTAAATAATAAATAACTATGTGAGTTCTGGGGAATGTTCAAGACAGAAGTTCAGGCAGTTGCAGGCAGGCCACAAGAAATTGTTTTCAAAATCAAAATAATAACCAGCATTCCTAGAGCCAATTCAGATGTTCTGACATCTCTCTAGAAAACACCCAAGTGGATAATTTCACCTATTGTTGCTAATGGGGTCTGTCCAGTTAAGTCAGGGGACATCTCTGAAACTACAGGATTGATCTGTGCATCATTCAGCAAGAAAGTCTGCAACTGTGAAAAATCCTGCAAAAATAATCCTGATGGATTTTCAGCCATCGACAGACTGAACAAGCCGGGATATAAATGCACCTGTATTTAAGTTTCTCAACGGCTGAAGGAAGGGTTGAAAATCAAATCTCATGTCCCTGCCTCTGCCTGAAGCTCTAAGTAAAATGCAGACCCATAAAGCTAGCCCTAATTATTTACTTTAAAAACAACATGCACTTTGTCTTGAGCACAGCCTTTAACTCAGTCTGTGAGCTATTTCTGGGGACTGTGTCTTTGGCTCTGCACTCCACACACACGCAGCAGCAAAAGGTCAGTCGTGAGTTAACATCAGAGCTGGAAGACAGCAAAGAGCCCTGCTAATCAGACTCTTTCCTGACCACTGACTGCTCACAGAGCAGAGTGGGGCTAGACATTAATGCATTTGACCCATCAAAAGCTTAGTAGCCAGTTAGCTTCCTAAAGGCTGTGATGAGCTGGACTCATTTACTCTGCATCCCCACACTCCTCTGTGGTGTTCAAAAAAGGCAGCAGGACCACCAAGAGCTGCCCAAGAGGGCCCTCTGCACACTCAGCACTGAGGCCACGTGTGTAGTCACTGGAGGGGGAAAGAGATGTAAAAAGCACAGCTTTTTGGGGCGACTCTCACAAACAATGCAATGTCACTTGCAATACTGTAAGACTCCAGTCAGTTCCATAATTTTCCAGAGTTGTCCTTGAATTCTCAGGAATGGCTCCAGAACATCAGTTGGCTTTGCAGCATGAAAGGCAGGCCTTCTGTTCTCTTCCAGAGCATCAAAGTCATAAACACCTGGAAAACTCGCAGTGATCCTTGTTGTCTTCATTGGACAGGTGCTTACTGAAACGCCAGGCCTCGTCTGAAGATGTTCACACCTTTGTTTGACACGTCCAGCTCATGTTTCTCTCTGCCTCACCACAGCATTCTTGGCCAGTACTTGGAGCCCATCATGACAGAACACTCCATTCCCATCCATAACTCACAAATTGGCAGAGCTGCTGATTTCCTTTTCAGATATCAAAGCAAGTGTGCCAGGGCTCACAAAAAGAAATCTAGGTAGATAAATGCAGAGACACACTATCAGAGGCTCCTTCTATCCCTCAGTGTCCTTCAATCAATGCCACCCTTGAAGATCAGCAGGGCTGATAGCACAGCAACCAAACCGTGCAGTCGTGAACACCCTTTATCTGAGAAATAACTGCACACACTTAGTCAGCTACTTGTGAAGGGCATTTATTGGTCTAGCACTGAAACACTTAGCATATTCTTAAGTCACATATGTCCCACGAGTGAAGTGTGTCCTTGGCAGGAAGCTGAATCTGAGCAGACTTAAACACTTGCTTAAGTATAAGCACATACGTAAGTGTCTCACCGAATTGTGGCTGTGTTGACATTTGTATTGCTAGCCCAGGTGTCCAGCAGAATCATTTATTAGTTCCTTCTCTCTCCGTATTTACCTTTTCTTTAGCACTGGTGCCTTCATAGAGAGCAGTTGTGCTTCGTACCAAATAGGCACAACTAATCAATCTATTTTAATACAGAGAGAGATTAGGTGAGAAGGACAATGATGAGTGTGAAACTGGAGAGAGATGTCAGTGTGCTATTTTCAAAGCCCCTAATTTTTTTCAAAGTGCTGTATTTTAGCACTTGGCACCAGTGATTATACCCAAAGTAAGGCACTGAGTTCAGCAGCTCTGAGTTAGAACTTCGTTTTAAAATTTCCAGTAAGTTAAACTTAATGGAAAGTCAGGGATATTTATTTCATGAATTAAAAGGAAAGTTTCTCCTTTTCAGCAGCAAAGCCAGAGATGGTGAATGTTACTCTTTTTTTTCTCAATATACACCAGTGATGCTGTCATACTCTCAAAACTTCATACGCTTTTTATTCCTCTTGGCTGAGCTGCCACAATCCACCAAATGACACTTCAGCCCTGTGTCAGTTTGAGGGCTCCAGCTCCAGCTAAGGCTCAGCCACAATTCGTCAGGATCAGATGGCAGCCAGTCCCTGTGAGTGCTCCTCCTGAGACTGGACACTGCTCACCCATCATGGAGCAAAAACAATCGTCTGAGGCTCCCCACCTGCTCCAGGGCCACTCTGTCAAATGCAATACTTCAGGGGGTGACACCTCCCTGTCATACTGATTTTTTGGATGTTGACAGAGTGGTTTGAGTGAACATCTGTTGCTGCTACTCCGTTGTGGTCTCATTCAGACTCTCCAGAAGCACAGATGAAAACATGTTTTGGTGCCTCCCTCCTGCCTGCTCCACCTGAGAATCCCTCTGCATTTCCTCTGGGCTGCTGAACAGCTGTGACCAAATGACATCTTATCCCCTTCTCTCTTTGAAACGTCAGTTTCATTCCCAGCTCCTCTCTCTCTGGATCCCCCACCACTAGTGGCATTCCTCTGGGTACCTAGCTCTGCATGTGGCCATTTCCCCACCTTTTCATATAAATATTCCAGAACCCAAACCAAGGGGAAATTACACCATTTTCTTTGAAGCCGATGGAAATGGTGAAGAAACAAGCGAACACAAAAATTAATCTGGCTGTAGATCACAGAGAGAAGCTCCAAGGTTGGGTGTTCCACTGGGCAGCGATGTGCTGAGATACTCAGACTGGATAAGGGTTCCGGTCACTTAGGGCAACATATTGGAAGCAGTGTCTTGCAGCCTCCTGTCCTCTCTGTTACGGCTGTGTGCCTCCTGCAAACCCTTTAGAGCCATGAACACTGTTTCATATCTCTAGCATTTTCTCATTATTCCGGTTTTGGGGCTTTGGGGTGGGTTTTGTGCTCTTCCTATCTTGTTCCATTTCTGCAAGCAGAAAAATATTTCCACTTCTAAACAGCTTCAGTGTACCCAAGTGAGTTGAAAAATGACACAGAAGGCTCCACCACCGTGTGATGCTGCTGTAAAAGAGAAGTGGGCAGGGTCAGGAAGGAGAGTTAGGCTGGGTAATGTAGAAAGGACAGTCTGTTTGTGTTCCTGCTCACAGTTAACCTGTGGGAAGTGGCCAGGGTCAGTTATCACTCTGGATCTCAGCCTTTTTGGGCTGCAGAAGTGAAAACTCAAACCAAAACTGCAGTCCTCTTGAGTTTCAGGCTTAGATATGGTATCAGCCCTTTCTTTCCAAAGATGACAGCAATTAGAGGACGATGGCTGATTCTCCCAAGAGCCTCTTGCTTTAATGAGCACCTTCTCTGCATCTGAGATGCAGCTGCCCCTCCAGACTGGTGACACTCAGGCTCACGCACAAAGCTCACACACAGTGTCACTCCCAATAATGGCAGCAATACAATCACAGCCACCTGCAGGATGGATATTTCCTCAGTACGACAGCTTCCAGAAGTTCAAAGCTTTGCATGAGCGGAGCACACGAAGGCTCTGTGTGGTAACTAATCAGCGTTTCCATCTCTGTGTGATCGGTTGCTAAATTGCCATGAAAGTGGCACCACCAGCACTGAAGATGACACTCTTCTGTCTGGGTGCTGTAATCACACTGGATGCCTCTGAGCAGCCTGCATAGCAAATGGGCACTGGAGACTTTAAATATCTCCCTTTTCATCATCAAATATCAAGAGCTAGATCCTGTTTCCTTCTCAGTCACCTCTCCTGACTCCATCAGGCTATTGATGCAATGCTGAGTGATGTGTGGCAGCATGCTACTCTCAGTGGAGATTAATTATTTCTTTTTTAAGACTCCTACATCCCCCATCCCCTCTGGGTCTCTCAGTTGGTAAAGTAGCACGTCAAAAACTAATGGGAAGGTGTGAGACGTGACATGACTTTATGAGAAAATAAAATTTGGGACAAGGGAGATGGAATTTGGATTTTGACAACGGACTTTGTTTTTCTATTTGTTTCTTCCCCTGAAGAGTATGTTTCTATTTTTATAACTGAATTCTTTGCTGTGATTCATCCTGTAATTACTACAGGAAATCGGGAGGGACTGCACCTGTGTTGGACCATGAGGGAGCCCAAAGTGTCGCTGGTTCCTCCCCACACTGACTAATCCCCTTTTGTCTGCTGTGCACAAGCCCCAGTACCTGCCTGAAACCCCTTCAGCCCTCAGATTTCCACCCACAGATGTCTCCAGAGTGTCGCAAGGAAAGATGATGGATGGGCAGACTTTTATTTCCATTAGAATGGAGCCAACTGAATATTTCCAACAGCTTTATTAAAAATACTAGTTCTTGCTTTGCTTAATCTTGAAAAATGTGACATGTTCCTGCAGCTGAGTTTGCATTTTGTCTAGGAAATGAACGCCTGAGGTGGAATAATTTTCTGGAGGAGCAGAGCACGGTGCAATTTAATGTCTTCCCTTCCACAGGCAGAGAGGGTCCAGCTTGGGAGAGAGAAGTTGAAAACCCCCAAATGCCATCTCCCCAAGGGGCTGTACTTCAGGTTTTTGGGAACATGACCCCTGAAATCGAACAGCAAAGGCAGTCAGGCTGATCAAACTGGAGACCTCCCTGTCATCTCAGCCTCACTGCTCCACTCCCCAACTACCCCTGAGCCCTGAAGAGCATTGCCCTCCCTCCTCAGTGGGTTTCTGTCATCCCTGCTGTTGACACGCTGCTCATGACCCACAGTTGGCATCACTTACAGAAGACTTTTGGAAGAGAGCACTGAAGTGTTTGTGTTCAATGGGATGGGGTGGCAAGGAGGGAAACAAATCTGAAGAACAGGAAGGTGTCAGGTTTGGGTGAACTGCTGCTTCATCATCACAGTGTCTGCATAACTAAAACTCTGTCCAAAGAATAGAGTTTGTCCAAGGTTTTTCTCTTCTTGCATTGCTTTTCCTATTTCCCTCTTGTTTTCCCAGAAATAGAACATGACATTTATTTTTATGGACAGCAGGATCTTATGGCTATTCCCCTGAGACAGAGTAATCTGAACACAATTATGTTCTGTTGACAAAGAGTGATAAAAGTGTATTATGTCAACACTCTGAACTAACAGATTTGTCATCTGCTTTACTCCCAAATAATAGAAACAGAATTAGAAAATGCTCTGACAGACTCTACCTTTTTCTATGGTTAAATAAGCACCAGCTCTGTGCTTGGTTACTGTACTCACTGTTCTGCCTCTTCCAGAAAAATCTGCCTGGCTGTGTTTTAAATTCAAGTGTAAATTTTGCTTTGATGGACTTCTTTTGGCAGCTTATAGCTTATATGCTCTTAAGTAATTTGACCTAAGTTCTCCATTTCATTTCAGTCGTACTACTCCCATTTCTTCCCATGGCTTTGAAAAATCCAAACTTTTTTTGAGTATCTTTTTTTCCCCCATGCAAATTTCCTTCTAGAAAATGTATTTGACAATAGCACCTGCGCTATATCCTCCCTCCAGCTGACTTCTTCTTGAGTTCATGGACAGAAATCTGCCTGGACTGTTGTTCTCCTGAGATGGAGACCCACATCTTGCCCAACATGTAGGGCCAGCCCTAAACGCATGCAAATTTTCAGTGGAAAGATGTGCACATCTCATAACACAAAACACCATCCCCCGCTAGGTTTGAAGACAAGTCTGCACTTCCAACTCTTGGTAAATTGGATGACAATTGCTCCTTAAGAGCTAAAAGAATGATGTCATTCTAGATAAGTAGAAAAAGCTTTTTCCTGGCCAAATAAAAACCAATTTCCAAAATTTCTGTAAAACGTTTTGTTTTCCAGCTGTGTCTCTTTCACTGTTAAACACCATTAAACAGCATTTCCATTCAGAAGGGACATCTGCAATGTATATTAAGGCTTTCCAAAATTAGGAACCAGTAGCCACCAGGTGCAAGTGTGGAATGAGTCAAGCATGGGAGAATTTGGGTGCCTGAATAATGCCTCTCTCACAAGACCATGTGAGTCCCCATCAGAGCAGGAGAGCTGATAGTGCCCTGAAGATGCTCTCAGCTCACACAACTGCTCCCTCCACAGCTCATTCCCCCAGCTTCCAGGCTAAGCACTCTGTCAGTCTGCAGCTCCCAAAAATCAGCTCTTTTAGGACTGCAAACCCCAGAGCAATTGAAATTCTCCTCTAATCTGAGGTGCATTCTGGACTCTCCCTTCCTCCAGCCTACCCCCTACATCCTGCTTTGCTCCCCATCTCCTGAAGTGCCCCAGCAGAGCCAGCCACGAGGAGTTTGTCCTCATGCAAGAAGCATTTTTCACAGGCTCTTCCTCTGGTTTGAGACGTTTGTTGTTTGAACAGGAAAATGCAATCGGTTCTGACAGCGGAGTGAAATGAACTGAATGTGTGCACATGAAGAGTGATTGTTTATTCCCCTGATCCAGCTCCTGCCAGTGGGATTTTTAGTGTGGGGGTGGAAACAAGGCATTTACATCCTGAAATGAGAATAATTGTCTGGAATAGCGTTTTAGGGTATTTTGGCACCATATTCTGATACCCATAGCAACCTTTACAGAAAATTGAGCTGGACATTGCAATGGAAACGTAACACCATCTACAACTCAATTCACAACCCAAATTTCCCAGAAGAAGCCACAGCTCATTACCACACCTACAGAACCACTCCTGAAAGAGAGCACAGATCTGACTCTTGTTCTTCCTCCTCCTCTCTCACTGACAGCCAGACTTGGTGCTCAACAAAAGGATGCTGCTGTGAGAAAAGAGCTAAGGAAAAAGAAATGTGTTAAAGTTCTTTTCAGAATTGACTTAAAGCAGTAAATACATTGTGTAACGAACAAGTTTGGATAAAATGAAGCAATATGGCTGCAGACAAGATTTTTCCTTACCCACCAGGTTAATGCTCTCTGTGTCACTTAAGGCTTCTCAAATCAATCTCATTTAATAAATGAATATTTACCTTGTTTTATCAGTAACTGTCTTTTATCCTAATGTTCTATCCTAGTATCAAAACAAGATGCAGATACTTAATGTGATTAATTTTACCAAAAACACTTGGTCCTAACTATAATAATTTTGTGAGATTAATTACGTTCAAGATTAATTTTTGGTACAATTTGGTCAAGATTTTAACTCTAATCCAAGGTATTTTAGAATCCAGCACACTGGCTTGTAGCACTTGAGTTTTCCACTGGAGTCAACGAGGCCATTATTCACATGCTTAAAATTAGGCATATGCTCAAGTGCTTTGCCTTTGGGATAAAGAGCCCATTTGGGACTCTTCAGTACTTAGCTCTGATAAAATCCATCAGTCTTGCTTAGATGATTAAAACAAAAGCATCTTTCTCAGAACTTCCAACAGATGTTTTCATAAATTTTAACATACTTCTTTCCCCTGTCTCATTCATTTCCAGTACAAGTATTCCCTTAAAAGCTGCGTGAGGAAATCTGTACACTTAATGGAGGAAATTTATTTGGATAGAAAGACATCTAAAGAAGCAGAACAGCACTTGCAATGATCTCTGGCCAAACTCTGCACCCGTTAACTTTCTTTATGCCTTTCCCCACTGCCAGATGTATCTGTGCAAGTGAGATTTTCCAAAGTAACTATTGTCTTATCTGAATCGCACAAAATTCTTTCTGATAGACTCCGAGCAGGGTTTTTAACAAACCAAGTGAGTGTGCAACTGCTCGCTCCATATGTCTGAAGTATATTCTTTCCTCCACCCGCCCCATTTCATTCTGTCGACAACATGCATTTTGTCAAACCTCTTACTGCAAATCATTCAGTCAATGAAACCGAAAGACATTTCAGCACATTTTTATCAACAGAATGTAATTTCGTGCAAATCATGCTGTCAACAGGAAGGAATGCCAAAAGAAAAGTGAAAGAACCCAAACTCATTTTGTCCACAAAAAAAAATAAATTACAGTTTGCTTTTATTTTGTAGACAAAATGGAAATAGCAAAATTTCCCCATCTGGGGACAAAATTGAGATTGATCTCTTAATTTAGGAGACCAAATGGTAATTGATAGAAAAATACCAACACTGTGAAGGACAGCTGAGATGCTGAGTCAGAAGAGTTTTTCCAGCACTGGACACCTCTCCCTGTTTTTGTCGCATCAGCAAAACGCCACCTGAGATATTTAATCCATCGCAGCCAAATACTCAGTGATGGGCTCGAATACAAGGCGGCAGTCTGAGCTGAAGGAAAACACAGATGCTGTCCCATTTTGCAGCTGATGAGTGGCTGGGGTGGCTCTGCAGGTGCGCGTCCAACGCTGTGTGGCCACCGAGGCTCCTCACGGCTTTGTGCCATAGCAGCAGCCACCTCCTATTTTTCACCGTTTCGATGCTTTCCTCCCTTCTGTTGCTTTGAGTTTTGCTGTTGTTATTACAAATCTTGCCCTTTCAGCAATTGCCTCTGCCCCTGCAGTCCCTGGCAGGCTGATGGCTGGCACCCTGTGGCACAGCCTGGTGGGCACTAAAGCTCTGCAGGACAAAGCAAAGTCTGGTTTCACTGCCTCGCAATCGCTCTCCATCACAGCACTGGAACCAGTTTCTACCTCCCAGCTACTAAAGGGCCTTTTTTTGCTGGTCCACACTGGATTCCTGCCTGGACCTCTGTTAATGCCCAGCAAAACCCAACTAGGCAAAACGCCTGGCTTCTCTAAAGATGGAGTGAAAGTTGGCGCCTGGAAGAAGGAGGTTACAGGAGGACATTAAAACATTTGTTTTCCTACACCTACTCAGGTTTTAATTCAAGGTGTGCTCAGCTGATTATGATTATTAGGTCATTTTTTATAAGGACGGCTGTTCAATTCTCTTTAATGCTTTGATACTGTTTTTCTATGGACTGGAGTTATTGCTTAATATGGTAAAAAACCCCAATAACCTTCCTGAGGGTTTTTGGAGAATTTTGCTGGTTTTTTAGATCACCTTATCCCTTCCAGTTCTTCAGTGAATTGTTCAAATAAGGGCTTGGAGAACTGACAGTCCCGAAGAGTTTGTATGGGGCTGGAGGAGCAGAGACGCTGGCTGTTATCCAGCATTTTAGAAATCAGAATGAGACTTACCACATGCCATTTTGGTACACACTGTGGGGGACCACAGATCGTTTTCTCCATCAGTCCCCAGTCTTTACTGGGGAAAACGATGCTCCAGCCAAATTCCCCGAGTCCTGCTCATCCACTAGAGAGGGATGCACGGAGAGAAGGTACGCATTGTGCAGCGTTAAAAATGTAACTGCTTTGAGCCACGGGCCAACACACTGACACCAAAAGCTGGCAGCAAATATGTCGGAGGGATCACGAAGCTGGCATGAGAGGGTTTCAGCTAATACAAGAGATTATTTTCAGGGCCTCATTGCGTGCCAAGCACAACACAAAGCTGGCCTCAGAGAGAGCACTTCTGCTGGAGCCGTGGGGGGTGGCAGCGGAGCAGAGCGGGCGCTCGGGGAGAAACCTGGCCCAGGTTTCTATTTGGGACAGCGCTAGGGCTCAGCAGGGAACAGCTACTTTTTGGCTGTGTCTCACTGCGGTGTGTCCAAGCCAGTGTCTGTTTGCAGTGGTCTGCCCAAAGTGCCTCTGGGAGGGGTCACCCTTCTGAGCCCTCTGCTTCCCTTCACACAGCGTTTTACCTGGTGCATCCCTTTGGCTGTGCCTGGCTGCTCAAGTGGATTTCGGGTTTGAAAGGCATCGTGTTTATCAACATCAAGGACCTCCTCCTGTTTAATCCTTACCTGCCTTTCTACCCAAAGAAACCCCAAAGGCAAGAAAGCATTCATTAAAATCGTAGTGTCACTTTAAAGGTGATAGATGGCTTCAGTGGGAAGAAGCATCCCGAGGAATGAAAAAATAATTTCATGCCATTTTGCTGTGCACTTCTCACGATATCTTCTTGACACTTTGGCTGTACTGACAGTGCTGGATATTGAAGGAAGGGTTCTTATCCGTGAGGAAGAGACAGCAAGCACTGCAAAACATTTACTTGGTCTGGGTGGACAGAAATTTTCCTTCCTTTAAAAGCTGTTATGTCGAACCTCTCTGGCATGAAATGGCCTCACCCTGATCAGTTCTGCTGGTGTGTGGCACAGGGTTTCTGTATAAGCATGGAGAACAGAGAGAGACTGAAGGTTGTGCATCCTCCTTCCCCCAAGACTTTGTACTGTGACACTCAGAATCAAAGTCTTGCCAATTAACCTGTTTTTTCTTTGTACATTGGCTTCAGCTTGCACAAATCCACATTGGACACATTGTCCCAGCTGTATTCAGCCAACCCCACCTTTCCAATAGAACTTTGAACAAAAGAGAGGAAATGAAGACCTGGGAATTTCCATGTTTTCATGGCTGATTTCTTGTTTGCACGTTACACAATTAACTCCCAAGGAAAGATGGAAATCTTACATCAATGTGAAATGAGAGTACTCAGCTGCAGGACACCTGGAAATCAAATCAGTAATTACTAACACAGAGGTAGATTGTAAACTCCCTGCTGGAATTCACCCACATCTTCGTTCAACAGCAACTATAAAGTGATGGCAGTGGTGATCAGAATCAAATATTTAGATCGCAACCTGTCGCTTGCCTATTATTCTGCCAAATGCAGCATGTTTAATTTAGAGTGAAAAATCGAGCAGAGACCAGAAAAAAAAAAAAATAGGGAGAGGATTTGAGTGGTTATTCCATGGCTCAGCAGCAGCTGCTGCAAAAGCCTTGTGCATGTTGAAGGGAGTCAGAGCAGCACCTGCACTGGTTCCCCCTTCATTTCAGGGGAGTGGAAGCTGCAGATGGGTGGTTGAGAATGAGCTGCCTGCTCAGCCTCCTGACCTCTCCACCCAAGCAGCTTGCTGAGGTCCACCCTGGCCCACCCTGGCTCCACCCTGGTCCATGGAGTCAAGGTTGCAAGGCCTCCCAAACTCCTGGGATAAACCTGGGCATGGGATAAACACGCACAGCTGACCTGCTCCAGCTTAGCCTACTACATGCACCAAAAATTCTGAGCTCAAAAGGAGTGACAGAGCTGTGGAGAGGTGTGTAGGAGCACAGTGAGGGTCACCTGGTGAAGGACAGCTCCCACCCCTTCTGCCAAAAATGATGATTTGTTTGGAAAAGCTGAGATCCTGGTGATAGAAACCCCAGAATTTGTCATTTGTTTTAAAATGGCAAAAGCCAGCTGATGGCAATTTCTCACAGAAGGACAGAGCAGCTCAGACTGAAGGGACTTCAGGGGATTTCTGGCCCAGCCTCCTGCTCAGAGCAGGAAAAACACTGATTTCAGCCCAGGTTGCCCAAGGCTTTGTCCAGCCCAGCACTCCAAATGCAGCCTCTCTGTGAAACTTCAGATATGGACAGGTCTTATGGTGAATCATTATCTTTTTTTTTTTAAACTCTTTTTTTAGTTAGAACCTTCCCTCTTTCAATTTATCATTGTTATCTCTCATGTTCCCCCGTTAACCTCTCTCTCACTTAGGGCTGATTTTCTTGCATATATGTTATGTGATAGAAGCTTTCAGTAAAGGGAGTCACTCAACATGCCTCAGTAATTCCAAGTGCATTTCAGGGAAGCAAAAATACAACTTTCAGGCAGAGGTATTGGTTAGGCAGCCAATTAATTTATAGTGGCATTATGGGGGAGTGTGGTCCAATGAATCCAAAGAAAATCACTGTGTTCTGCTCTATATCAAGAATCTGCAAACCCTTTAAATGTCTAACATTTAAAAATATATATAACTTCCAACATGCAAAAGTAAAAAATGTTCGCAGGCTTTGATGCTGGCACTTCACATTGCTGTTTTGGGGTTTTTTTACCACAATAAAATCAGTTCTGCTAATCACCATTCTCGATACAGAACTTTCTTCATTTGAACTGCAGTTCAGAGAAAAACAGCCCTTGGTTTAATTCCTGTCCCAAAATACCTTCCACTGATTTCAGAGATGAACTTTATACCTTTTTGCTAAAAGAGGAGCTCAGTTCCCTCACGTTCACTGGATCCAGACCTGAAGTCACATTAGTTTTGCAGTCTGCAAAAAAAAAAAACCAGTGGCTTTCAACCCAAAAAACACCTGTATGTTAAATTATTTCTTCAAAAAGCAAATCTGGAGCAGGTATCTGCAAGGCCAGGGAAATCGGTGGAGCCTGGCCTCTCTGCTTTGCTGGAACAGCTGGCATTCCAGGAAAGATGCCAACAAAGGACTCTGGGGTGATTTCTGCCAAGCTGAGTTTTTAATTTGTGTAGTTACACGACTGAATGCAATGTAAATCTTTACAGTTCAAAAAATGAGTAAAGAAAACTCAAGAAAACCAAAATCCCACAAGATTCAGATGGGGTGCTTTGGCTCCTACCTCTCCTTGCTCAAACACCTTCAAGCCAAGCTGGAGGGCAGTGGAAGTGAACTGGAAACCGAGGTATTTTACCCTAAAGAGTATTAACAGGGGCTGATAATGTTCCCACATCATTTGTAGCTGGGATAAAACCCTGGGACCCAGGTGAGAAGTCCTGAGAAACTGGAGTGAGGGCTGTGGAAAGGGATGGGGCCTTCCAGCTCAGCAGCCACAATGGGTTATTCCTTAGAACAGAGCCAGTGAAAGGCATTTTGACAACAAAGAGCTGCCCAATTTTCTCATCACCTCCATTTCATGCTTTCCTCATAGTCCTTTTACGCCATGGTGCTGATCAGTGCCAGTGCCCAGGATGCCTTGTGCATATTTAGGGAGTGCCTCTGAGCTTTATACCTGCTTTCAGGAGATGGTGCCCACCTTTCCCTGCAGGAAGCACTGCCAGTTCTCCTACAGAGCCAACAAGCTCCCAGGCACAGCTATTTTAATGAGCAGGAGTCAGGCTCTGCTCCAGTCCAGCCTGTCTCCTCCAGGACTCCTCAAAGGCTCTCACTTTGCATCTGAATTGCACTGGCTTTTAATGCATCCAGCAGATTTACACCTGCTTGTGGAGCCAGCCAAGAACATTTTGGAAGTACCTGGCCTATAATTTTGGCCACTCTTTGCCCGCTGTGCATTTCTCTGGTACATAGAATGAACTCATTCACTTCAGCTATTTGGGTACACACCTCTCTTTTCCAAAACTCCTCGGTCTATTTTAGAATAACTTTCAAGAACATCCCTTAGCACAGAGAGTCATTGAGAGCACAGCACCAGCAAAGCACCTGACAACCAGCTGCACTGCTCCAAAACTGATTTACTGCAAGGGGATTTGTGGAAAAAGGGATTTAACATGCCTACCCTTCCAGAGCAAATGACAGTGCAAACCTGACCTGCTTTCGGGTTTGTTTGACTTGCACGTTTTATACGGCACGTGTCCCTGCAGGAATTTATTAAAACACACCAACAATTACAGTATGGAAAGAGATATTGTGGCCTGCTGCCCTCAGCCAGGCTCTGGTTGAAGTCCAGTGTCACACACTTGGTGTGTGGCCTCTGGAAGTCATTGGCTTCCAGGAATGGGGTTGCCCAGGTGAAAGGTGGCCTCAGCCCCCTCTCCTGTCCCCAGCAGCTGCCAGCACTCTCAGCTAGGTCGGGAACAACCCTTGTCCCAGGGGCACAGGATTAATTAATTTGCGTGGACGATGGCATTTTGGAGATGCTGCACTCTGTCTAATTGCCAGGGACTGTAATAGCTCCCAAGTGCATCTTATTCCCTACAAGAGCGATGCTGCACAGACAGAACCATCTCTGGGCTCTCGGACTGCTGCATTATTGCTGTGGCAAAAGCTTGTGTGACAGTGAGAGCCCTTTGAAGGCAGCAGTTGGATCAGCCCTCAGATATCAAAGGTTTGTTCTGGTTGCTGCAACGTGCAAAGCTTTCTGCTGCAGCACCTCTGGGTTAACCTCTGCTTTGCACTAAAAGTGGCAGCAGAAATATCAAGGCCCTAATGGTGAAAGGGAATTTCTGAGAAACTCATCACCGTGTGTCCAGAAATACTCCAGGCAGGATCCTGATCCTCAGGAAAATCTGAGGATGGAGATGTGAGTCTGATTCTGGGACTGTTCCTCCATCTCAGCCTGCATTATCATTTTAGAAACCATGTGAAAGAGATTGGAGAGCAGAGACCTCAGAGCAAAACTGAAATTCAAAAGTGAGGTAAGAAAGAGGGAGGATGGAGGTCAGTGTTTCTTTGAGGAGCAGGCAGAAAGGAGCAGGCACCACCTGCTGCAGCTGTTTTGAGACACAGGTTTGTCTCCCCCACACTGTGTGCCAGTGAGTCTCAAATGGAGGCCAAAAACATCCCCCTGTCAAATCTCTGGGAGCTCCACCGTCACCTTTTCAGTGCTGCAGCCACCCAGCTCACATCCTCTGCTTGTCTCTGTGCAGAAGTCCAGGGGTGCAAAGCACAAAAACCCCCCAAAGCAGCACCACAGCTGAAACTGCAAGGGGCTTGCTGAAACTAGCAGGGAATGTCTGCTGTAGGAAGGGAAGGAGGAAAATATGGGGGAAAGGGAATTGCAGTAGCATATGGAGCACCGTGACAGTGTGGGAAACGGGGCTTGGGAAAGGCTGCTGGAGCAGCAGGGTGGTGGAAGGGGGTGCAGGGGGAGGTGTTTTGGGCTGTTTTTGCTGTTGAGAAGCAGAGCCATGGGGGTCTGTAAGAGAAGGGCCATCGCTGGAGCCACAGCAATGAAAAGTGTCACCTGAGTTTTTCTGCAGGACCCGAGGACCAGAGCAAAGCCCAGAGCAGCACCTGAGCTTGCCTGGAGGTAGTGACACCCCTCCCTCAGTCAGGCTGGTTTGTCACATACAGGCAAGTTTCCTGTGTGCTCCGAAGGGCTTTGGTGACACCGGTGACGTTGTGCAGCCTGGGAGAGCTGTGCAGGTGTTCATCATTCAATCCTTACCCAAACACACCCCACTTCTCAGGCTGGCACCCACAGGTGCCTTAGCTGGGGACCTGTGCCGAGCTCCCTTTGGCTGTCTGACATCCCTGGTCCCCACTGTCCCCATCCACCCAGCTCATCCCACTGCTCCTGTAGTGAACAAGCTGTGGGGTTTTGCACAAAGGAAGTCCCTGGAGAAACACAGGTGTGGGGCTGGAGTCTTAGATGCAGCGCAGAGATATGAAATAAAAAAATAAAGCCAAGTCTGCAGTCCTTTCTCCATTCTTTCTGTCGTTCTCATTTCCTGTTGCTATGCCATTCCCCAGGCAAGTACAAAAGGAACAGCTTCCTCAGCCACAAAAATGAGATTATTCAAAGAGCCCCTCTGTCTTCTCATATTTATTGTGATAGGCAGTGTTAGAAGTGTTTGACAACAACTCAATTATTCGCAATGAATAGAGGCAGGATAGGCAGGCAATTATCCACTTTACCCATGTGAGAGACACCCATATTCAAAATCCACATTCAGAGATTCACATTATTTCCAAACCCTTTTGCATATTTTTAATTACCAGCTTCCATTTAGCCGGATGGTTATGACTCCAATCAGTGTGCTTTGGAAGGGCTGAGCACTTGGGCTGAAGCCAGGCTTGCTTTGTCTCATTCACATCAGCACTCTAATGTGAGCATTTTGGGTTAGATTTTAACAAGCAGCCTCCAGAATGGTGCACATCAGTAGAAAAACATGATTAAAAATTTCCATCAAAATACAAGAAATGAGGAGCGTTTCCTTAAATGTCGGTTTCAACAAGGTGAAAAGATTATATCAAAAAATTAAATTACAAGGAAAATTTCTATCATATGAGATTTTCTTGAATACTTAGATTTTTTCCAGAGCTTTCTTTCTAATCAAATGTTTTTATGTAAATGTTTTCACTTAATATTTGAAATATTTCTCTTCATATTTTGAGAAACGTGAACTGTTCTTTCTGAAGGAAATATTTCCATGGGTTTGATTTTATTTACAGCGTGGGAGCATTTCACAACTGCTGAAAATCTAATTTCTACCCCTTTGGAGTACATACAAGTCCTTCTGTATTATTTGCTCCCAAACATGATGGCAGCAAAAAAAATTAGTGAAATGCATCTCAGGTCATGGGACTGTTCACTTCTAAAATTTGAAATTGGACTTTTTAATCCACTGTTGTGTGTGTTACCAGAGTGTTCTGGCTACAAGAATCCATATTTTCCCTGTGTGAAGGTTTCCAAGTTTCACGGTATCAGGATTATTCTTAACTCTTCAGATGCTGGAAGCATGAGATAAGATAGGATTCCCACTTCTTTTAAAGAAAACCTTAAATCATTGAATTAAGCATAATTTAAACTATTATTTAAGTGCTCTTGTACCTTCACTCATCATTTTTAAGGTATAACTTTTCAATGTCAGTGCCATCATTTTAATAAAGTTGTTCCTGAGGAATGACAAGGATCCATGGTATTTTTTACGGCTTCTTTAAGTTTTTACTGTATCCAGTTCAAGCCCAAAGCACTTCCAAGTGCTGGCACATCCCAGAGCAGCCAGGCCTCCAGCACACAGGTTGATCCTGAATTCATCAACCCAACTGCAGCTTCTGCCAGCTGGGAAGATTGGGACAAAGGACAAAAAGGATCTAGAGCAAAGGTTTCCCATGGCTACCTCTCCAGAATATTGTTTGAGGCTCTACACAAGCTTTTCAATTCAGTGAACTCTCAGTTTCCATCCTTGCTCTGTACTTCTCCTCCTTCTCAATTTTATTGCATGCTCCTCGTCCTGTTCCTCAGAATGCTGGCTATGAGCTGACAAAGAGTTCATCATGCCTGGACCTCACCAAGGTCCCAGAACAAGGACATCTCCCACGTTCTTGTAGGATCCCCCATATTTCTCATCACCACCAGCTGCCCAAGGTGCAAACCCCCAATTCCTTAGGCTCCAGAGCCTGCCTGGCTGGGCTGAGCTGCAGCCAGGATTGCTGCAGAAATCAGGAGCCTGGAGTAAAACCATGCAGGAGAATGCCAGTAAAAAAGTGAGCAGAACTGCTCCAAACTTTTCTCTTTCATTCCTATAGCAATATGTCCTCAAGGACACATCTGCTGTCAAATGTGACAGTGCCTTGTCTGTGTGGCACCACGTTGTGATTTCCCTGTGAGTGCTTCAGCAGCACTGCAGCTCTTTAAGGTAGTAGAGGCAAAGCTCCCTCGAGCCAATGAGCCTTGGATCAGCTCTTAAAAGTTTCAGGGCTGTGACTATTATTTAATTTTTATATTTTCCTTCTCATTCTCCCAGAACGTCAATAAGAAAACTTGTTCAGGGAAATTGGGGTCTGTATTTGCATATTTATGCAGTAACATTAAGGGTAACGTCGGCTCGTGTTTTACAGTGTGTTTGTTTTCATTGTGCAGATTTCATCTGCTCAGGGGGATCAGTTATTTGACCTATATTAATATTTAATGGTACAAATACTTAAAATAAAAGTCCAGGCACAGCCAAGGCTTTTGGCAACTCTGCTTTAAACAGCCACCCTTCGTTAAAATCTGGCTCTGCTTGAAAGGTTTTGATTTCTTGCAGGGATTGAAACAAGGAGCAGTACTTTTGATGACTGTTTCATGACTGTTGGAATATTTTCTTGCTTAATATTGTTGTACATCAAGTCTGCATTGTAAAGGACTTTTGTATGGTTTCTTATTTACTGAGCGGAGGAGATCTGCAGAAAAATGAAAGAGAAAAATCTCAGCTGGAATAATAAAATCGATCATTGTATCAAAGCAATGTCTGTTTTTACTTTGCAGTCAGGCTCGACCAGTTTTCAACATGGGCGGTTCCTGACAATGTAATAAAATGTTGTTTCTCTCTTCCTTGTTCCCCCAAACTAGTGTCTTCTTAAGTTTTTCAGTAAAGACTCTAGAAAAATATTATTCCACTAGCTCTGTCCTCTTCTCCTGGGTTACCATAATGTCCTCAATTTCAACCGAAGAGCAATCTTTCCTGGCATGCCTGTAAAAGAAAATTCAGCCTATGAAAAGGATAGGAGGCTCTTGGTGTTAGGATAAATTATCTATATAGTACAGTCCAGTCTATAGGTTTTTTGGGGTTTTTTTTTGCTATAAAGCAGCATGAAAGCAAGTGAATGGCTCACTAGAGATCAACCAGCTGCTGTCCAGTCCCTCTTTCAGTAATCCAGCATATCTCAGTTTGCCTTTCACCCCATGCACAGGGAAGAATATCCCTGTGTCTACCTTTCATGAACAAAATGCACACTTTTGCCTCGGGCTAGGGACGTGTCAAGAAGCGGAGGAAAAAACATAAACCAGGACTCTCAAGAAAGAAAAACAATCTTTAGAAACACACTCAGGGTAACTATATAAGAATCCTGAAAGCTGACGACATAAAGAAAGAAATAAAAAAACCAAACTCTGAGCAAATGTGCAATCAGCTTGGATATGATGCAGTTAAAAAGCAGACAAAGGCTTTATACAAACTAATGAATTGATTTAAGGCTCCACTGGGTGATATACAATGACATATTATTTATGTAACCTGTAGTTTACTGTTCACATAGTAATTTCCACCTCCCACCCTGTCAAATAGAAGAAACTTTTTCACCTTAAATCTTAGATGATGATGAGCCCAAATAGCAGGAGAGGATGTATAAATGAAAGTAATTTAGTGAAGAAGGCTTGACTGACATGAAAACACAATAAAAGTTATGATAATGTTAGGGATATCAAAGTGAAAGCCAGGTGGGCAGACGAGAATAGGCAAGTTCCCAAGTCAATCTGAAAGGAGTTCTTCAACACAGGGGAAAATCCAGCCATTTATTTTCCAGCTTATCACTCCATGGGTCAAAAACTATGTATTAAATTTGGAGCACAAAGACCTGCCTTGTCTAACAATTGTACTCATTGTAGAGACAGGCAGGGAGGAGGGGGAAGGAGAAGACTTTCAAAAGCTCAACACATACTTTAGAGAAGATGATTTGGGGTTTTCTCACTAAAAAGCAGACCAGTTGAATCTCACCTCTCCTAGTTTTCAGGAAATTGCATATTAAAATCTCTTTTTCCAGTGTTTGTGATCACTTCTTGTTGGAGCAAGGTTTCCACTGTTTCTCGGTAATCATGACCTCCGCTGAGGAAACAGCCTGGCTCCCTGAAAATGTTCCCCCAAAGGATTCCTTAACCTGGATTTTCAGAATAACTGAAGACATGAAGCTCTGAAAATTATCTGAAGCTGTGAAAATTACCTCTGAAATGATCAGGCTGCCTACCCACCACCTGGACAGTGCGTGGCTTAGCCCAGTAGCCCAGTCTGTCTTCAGCTGCATGGATGCAGTTTGGATCAGGCCCTTGCAGACAGTGAGTGACTCAAATCCAGCAGATCAGTTCCCAAAATCAGGATGCTGCCAGCCTGCAGAGGAGCCAGGCTGCAGGGGTGCTGGGTGCCAGGAGCAGAGGGCTGACAGGTTGGGGTCCCTGAGGATTCCCTTGCAGCCCAACAGGAATTGAGCTGTGCAGCCACCACCAGCAGCTGCCAACCCACAGAGATTTGGGTTTGCAAAGCACTGACACACAGTTATACATAGAAGGGTCTTGCTCTTTCTCAGATGGGCTTGGCAGATGTTTAGGCATTTTTAAAATAATAACAGAAAATAAGCAAATGCTCCAAAAACCCTTGGGCTCTTCAGTTGTTTGAAGGATCCAACACTTCATTAACATTCCTTGTCCTTCCTGTTGGACTCATTGATGGTTCTGTCTGGTTTCTGCCCTGCAAAAAGATAAAAACCCAGGCTATGAAGAGAGGTGTTTGCTTGATTCTCTTTCCATTTTAAATCTCCATGTCCCCAGACAAAAAACAGAAAGGCTTGATGAGAATGAAATAAATAATGTCCCTGCTGAGAATTAAGTAAATAACAGTCCCAGTGATTAACTCCTCTCCTTGAGAGCACAGTCAGGTGCTCTGAGCACTGGACCAAGCCCTTCCAGCTTAACCCTGCCAAGCTGGAAGCACAAAGGGGATTTATTTCATACTTAGGGAGAAAAAAAAAATGTGCGAGACATTGTTCTCCAAGACAGCAAGGGCACGAAGGTTTCTATTCTGAACCTGCTATTTTTGGGACCAGTCCAGTGAGTCAGCGGAGAGCCCCTCCGTGTGCTGACACGGAGGAAATCCCGGCTCTGAGTGCTGCTTCCGAGCTGCTCTGAGCTCAGCTGAGAACAATGTAACAAACCAGGGGTGTGGGTGGATGGATGGATGGATGGATGGATGGATGGAGGGATGGATGGATGGATGGATGGATGGATGGATGGATGGATGGATGGATGGATGGATGGATGGATGGAGGGATGGAGGGATGGATGGATGGATGGATGGATGGAGGGAGG
>VZRV01000209.1:354323-372140 GCA_013398115.1 Falcunculus frontatus
GGATGGATGGATGGATGGATAGACAGACAGCAGGGCAGTGCAGCTGATGGAGCAGGAAGGCACATGGCAGGACCAGAGGGGACATCACCCTGTGAATCATCTGACACTACAACCAATGTGTTAATCCACCGGGTTTCCTTCCGGGTACCAGTAAGAAGGGGAAATATCATCGTAACAGGGAGAAGGGTTTCACTTTCCAGCATCCACTTCCTCAAGAGCGTACTGGGTAACTAATGATAAGGCCAAGTTTGCCAACAGGTTGGCAGCATTCAGAGTCTCTAGCTTTGGACATCCAATTTTGTCTCTCAGACTGAGCTCCTCAAACAATCACCTCTGAAGATGTCCATTTAGCTATTCTGAATTGCCCCCAAAAAATGCTCTTACCTGATGGACAGACCTGTGGCTCCATTCACATTTATTTATATTATTTGTTTATTTATATTATTTATATATTTATTATTCTTCAGTCCTATTTTGAATATTTTTAATGCCTTCTGGCTCTTGGGCAATATTCCGTGTTGTGCTGATGAATGGGTCCATTTTGTCAAGTGGATCATTTTCAGCACCTCGATCAGCTGATCTTCATTTTAATAAAGAAGCACGAGCTCTGGGGACCAGACTGGTCTGTGGAGCAGCAGGTTCTGAGACCACTGACTTCTCATCTGCAGCTTATCAAGACTGAGATCAATAATTAATTCACAAAACTCTTTATGGGCAAGTGTTTGGACTGAGAAAAAGAGCCATGTAAATACCAGCAATTCCCCACTCCCATGAAAGAAGGCACAGACACAACTCCTTCTGATGTTTGTGTTCTGTGTTTGTCAATACAAAGCTATCAGACCAATGTCCATGGCAAGGGGAGTGCAAAAATAGAAGTGATTCATTTTCAGAAGCAAATAAATATTTCAGGGGGAAAAAAACCCAACATTATTTATCCGTACAGCTCAACTTGAATCCCTAAAATCAAAATAAGGTTATGGGAATGTTTAGGGGAAACAGGACACAGTAAAAAAGAGATACCTCATTGCGGCTATTTAATTGAAAAGCAGGTTCCATCTGCATCCTTATAGCTAAAACAAGTTTATTCCTGCTTTTTCACCAACTGATGGAGCTCTTCACTGAGCGGTGTCTAGCAGGGATCAAGGTGATACTATATCTCTTTAGAGAGGCAGCCCTCTCCAAGGATCTGTTAGTGTCATGACTTGCCAATGATGTATTGCTCTAAAAATGGTGTCATCTACAAAAGAACAGGTCCTGGAGCAGATTTACCCCTAATTACAGGAAGGAAGGAACAGGAGAGGTATGCAGATACCAGGAGATTCATCTTGCCAAAATAGAAAGTGTGTTGCTGCAAGCTGGGGAATTTAAATGGTGACGCTTTGGGAAGAGTCCCATGCTAAACAAATACCTCCTCTGCAATAATCGAGAATTAGGCTGGAAAAATGCAGATATCCGAAACCATAATGTATATGGTTTTTTAGATAAGACATTTACTTCCAGCCAGAGAGACTCAAAATACCTTTTTACTTCATCTTCTAATCGAGCACAGTGTCTCACACTGAATCTATGACTCAGTATCATACAATCACATCCTGGTTTTATTAGGTAATTAGTCCTAAGGAGCAACTGGAGAAGTCCCACTACCCTCTGGTACTTCTCAGGTTTCCTGCATTTGTCACCTGAAGATGATTATTTGCCATCCTGTGCTGCTGCTAATTATCATTATTTTTTATATCAGACACTTGCACTAGGTTGTTATGTCAGTCTAACCCATACAATGACACACGAGGGTGCACAGCTGAGAGGGTTTCATGCATTTTCTCCATTTCACAGCAGAACACTTATAAAATGGTTGAAATCATTCTACAGCCTTAGACAAGCCATTTAAATTAGTAGCAAGCCCTGGGGAAAAAAAAAAAAAAAGACAAACAAGCAGTCTAAATCTCAGCTCCCACTCTAACCAGAGAACAACACAAATGTAGCTCTGTACTGGTTCATTATTGTGTATCACATAACCACCAGTACATTGTCTTTGAGAGCTGAGCATAGCAGGGATTAAGTTACTAAATGCTCTTATCATAAAACAGATATTGCAGTCCTCAGGTTTCCTCCGTTAATCTGTTTGTTTTGCTGTATCTGGAGGATAAAAAATGTGGGAGTATGAAACATTTATCTGTTAATTAGCAATTATAAAACAGAAATGGAGCTTGCGTGTTTTAAAATATGTAAGACAATGTTTGGTTTTATGCTTTGTTTGGAAATATCATAAAGGTTGAGGTATATTCTGTAAATAATTTAAAACACTATATGAAGAGATAGGTGTAATCAAATGAAAGAGACAAAAGTCTGTGCTGAAGGTTATGACCTTTTTTAGCAAAGCTGGGTGTGTTTGTATAAGCACAAATGTCTGGGTGCCAGCTTCAGCATTAGGACTTGCCTAATTCATTTAAACATATGCAAATGAATACAAGGTGTCAGGCCATGCCAGTTAATTGCACAACGAGTTGCATTTGTCAGCAGAATTTCCTTGCTCTACCCTTTCCCTGCTCCACTGATAACAGAAGTTTCTGTTCTTTCTGTACACAGAGGGCTGGAGCATTTGGGATGTCTCAGTGCTTCCTTGATGCGGTGCAACCATCATCATCATCATGGGGAAAAATGCAGAATAAATTAGCCTGCAGAGTGATTTTGATGGACACGTGATGGGATCATGTATCTGAAGTTTAACCTGGCAGAGTTTCTGTCCCTTCTGAGCCATAAACCCCTGTCAGCTTCACGCTGCAAAGCAGCACCAGACAGAAATCCCCACGCTGAAAAATTTACACTGAGCCAGCAGGAAACTGAGCCATTTGCAAGTGTGTTCACCAGGGAGAAGCTGAAAGGAGAGGCCACGTTCAGAGGAGGATTTCTGTGTCCTGATTTCATTGAGAGCAGGATTGCACTGGTAGGGGAAAGGCAAATCCTGCAAAGCTTCCAACTGAGGAGACAGGGCTGCAGAGGGACAGGGATGCAACAGCAACAGAAAATCCCTTTCTTGTTAAAGGGATGTCCCCTGCCCTTTTTCACCAAGGTGTATCTGTGGTTTTATTTATTCCGGTCAGGTGATTGACCATGTCTGAGAAGCAAGCTTTAAGATTCTCTTCCCAAACACTCATAGAGGATGAGTAAATGTGGAATAGAACCATAACAGGACATTTTCTAAATCTGAGGAGAGGAATGCCCAGGTGGAACTGGGCTTTTCAGCCTGGAAAAGAAAAAACTGGGGACACAAGGAGGATTCAAGAAAGCCATGGTTGGCCTGGCCCCCCAAAGTGACCACAAGCTCTCTTAATCTCACTCAGTTTGGCTCATAGCAAGACATGGGCTCGCTGACCTGGGCAGCTCCGCTCTGAGATTCCTGTTTCTCTGTAATCTCAGCATTATTTATTGTGAGATAGGACTTCTGCAACACTTTTTTGTCTCAGTTCCACACTTGGGACCTTTGTGAAGCACCGAGGGCTTTGTGTCTAAGAAGGGCTCCAGTGAATTGCTTTGAATCGCAGAAAAACTCCCTCATGGAAGGGTAGGAAAGATGTGAGTGATCTCTGAGATGACAAGCTTACTCAAGAGCTTAAAGTTTGTGGTGAAGATGTTGAGCTGGCACAAATAGTGACCTTGGGAGGGAGCAGAAAGACACTGAGGAAGTGGGGTGTCAACCTCCATTATTTCTGAAACTTCCTTCTTTGCCATTTCCTCCATTTCCAGATCCAGCTATCAGTGTAAGGGTAGCTTTGATGAATTTTCCAAGCCCATGGCCAGATACTCTCTTACAGAGAAACGGCAGGCTTTAATGGCAAGCCAGAAGGAGCTGCCTTCCTTGCCATTAATGCCACCTGAGGATTGAAAACCCTAGGAATAAATCTAGAGGGATGCCAGCCAAAGCATCCTATTGTTTCAGAAAAAATGTGCCTGTCATTAAAGCATGGCAGGGCAGTGCTTCCATTATCTCCTGGAGATACTCCTCCCTTCCCATCACCACCCTGCCAAGTTCCTGCAGGAGCAGACACTCCTTATAACACCCACTGTGCTCTCAGGCTTGGTGCTATTTGTATTAATCCCAATATTAATTGTCACTATTAACCCCAGGGGAGTTGGGAGGGCAGTTATCAAGCCAAAGCAATGCCAATGACACCTCGCTTCTGCAGGGAGTTTCATGTCCATCCATCAAAGGCAACACAAAGAGAGAGACTTCAGGAGATCAGATGTTGAAAAATGATGAAAAGCTTACATTTCCCTGGAGTATTCTGAGTTCTATTCACCTCCTTGCTCTGCACCGTCGCTCAACTGCCCTGTATCATGGCAACCAGCTCATGGGACTGTGCATTAATAAAAATAAGCTCTGCAACCAGAAATAAGTGAATATTAGATATTTTGCCTCATTTGTGACTCTCAACCTTGCAGGATTTTTGGATGGTTTTTTTTCCTGTTCCTGCTGCTTTTCTCCTGAGGCTCTACCAGGGGTTCAGACCCAAGCAAGCTGGACACAATCTTCAATAAAAACACCCAGCTTATTTCTCAAACAGATTCAAACAGATTTCTTTTTCGAAATTGGAGGTTTGGGGGGAGTCCTTTCTATGTCGGATCTGAAGTCCAGATTTCCCATTTCATGAACCTTGTGTCCCAATGACATCCCAAGTGCCCTGAGCGTTTCACCTTGGAGGAGTTTCCGAGAGGAAGAATGTCTGCTTGCTCATTTGAGAGACCCACAAGGGCACACTGGACACCACTCGTACTTTACTGCAACACACAAGGCTCTGCTGTCAACAAAACTGTGTGTTGCTAGAAACAAAACAAAAAGAGAGACTAGAAAAATAAAGTTAGCTTTGTGGGAGGAAGTCGCTAGTTAAGAGCGTGGTTGTTGGAAACAGGTGTTAATCTTTACTGGCTTGGTCCCTGCAGGAGTCACACAGGGTGCCAAAATGTCCCTGAGCTTCTTGTAATGTCATTGCCAGCTGCACAGAGAGTGGAGTGACTTCTCCTCCCTTCCCTGCCCTGAGAGACACAGAAGAAATAAAGGGGGAATGTATTTGGCATGGAAGTCCTGCCTGGGGAAGTGCTGGCTCTATCTGCCATTGCCCATTGCAAACAAGAACAGCAGGGGCTGCAGCTCAGCTGCCAGATTAACCCAACAGCAAACTGCTCACACCAGTTCTAACCAATTTAGGATTTTCTGGGACCTGACCACGTTACCTGTCTCAAAGAAAGGCCTTCTCCTTCCTCTGCTCTAACGCATCCCACAAATTTGGCAGCGCTGCCCCACGGTCCTGCAATCCCCTGGGAAGATCCTGCTGGTGGAAGAGTTTGAGTGAGCTGAAACGAGTCTGATTTTTAGACAATATGAGAGCACTCACAGTTACCTTGTGAACAGACCCAGTCTGCAGCTGGAGCTGTGACACAGAAGCTTGAGCATGCAGCTCACGCAGCTGTAACAGGTACAGCAGCCATGTGTTATCCTGCTTCTGGTCTTGGGCAATTAAACATCTGCTTCCCACTGTGAAATATTTTTTTTGTGTGTAAGCCTAAGGGAAAGGAAGCTGGTTTATTTAATTTTTCACACTGTGGATTTACTCTTCATTAAGACAGATTGCAATTAAGGCAGCCCAGCATCACTCAAACCATTCCTTTCCACCGATAATGACAGGGGGTAACTTTTGATCACTGGCCACTTCGATTGCCAAACCATCAACCTTTTTGCCTGTTTGTTCAAAGAGCCTTTGGGGAGCTACCAGCTCATGTGCAAGCTCCAAACACTCCCATGGTACAATTCACATCCCAGCTTCTTTGACCCACTTCTAATCATTGCATTCAAATCATTATTTTTAGATTACGCACTTTTAAAAAATAACCTCTATACAAGGCAGAAAAGCCAAACTGAAGTCAGATTGCAAATTCAAACCAACTCACACTACAGCAATGTCCAAGAGAGAGGCCATAGAATCAGAGAATAGCTGAGTTTGGATGGCACCCCCGGGGTATCAGCCAGTCCAGTCTGAATGCCTATGGACACCTTGGCTAATGGATACCATAAATATAAATCTGCAAGGACAGAGCAGAGAGATGTTGCCTAGAATCTCAGCATTTGCAGTGGAATTTTAAAACTGAAATGTGACGTGCACTTAGCTACAAACTTTCAGAAAAAACAGGGGCACTCTTTGCAATGCTTTGTCCATAAAATTTGTTTGGGGTACGCTCAGATGAGCCCCAGTCAGTCAGGACATGGGAGCCAAGGGCACACAGATATTTATGCCCTGTTCTAATACCTATTCTCTGTGACTGCTGCAACAAACCAAATGCAATTTCTCGTGTGTTTGCCCAACGTGAACACAAATCTGTCATCTGAACTTCCCTGGTCCATCTTGACCCTTCTTTAAACCGCAGTGGCTGTCTCAGACTGGCTCCCCCACTCCCCCCAGGTTTTCCGCTTTTTGCACATTTAGCACATTTCCATTTGCAATTTTGCCCTTTTCCCAGTGCAATCAAGTGTGTTTTGGAGCAGCTGGGGGTTCACTGGTACACACGTGCGTTTTACACATTTTGAGACTTCTTAGCCAAGTGAGGAGAAGCAGCAGTTTGGCTCCCCCTGAGCCATCACACGGGGCTGGAGCCGACCCAAGAGGGTGTGTGTGCATGTGTGAAAGGAAGAGAGAGCACTAACGAGCTCAGGTTGCATCCGAGACAAAACAGTTACTCATTGCCAGAAGCCAGTGGCTTTGCCTACTTGAGGAATTCCCATCTCTAACCTTTGCAGATAAAAAAAACGCCCTGTTGCATTTAGGCAGCCCCTCATCATCCTCTCGTTTATCAAACACAAACAACTATCTCTAACAAGTCAACCAAAGCATACAGGGAAATGCAGCATTCCCAGCTCTTAAACCTATCGGTTACAAGGAAAGAGCCAGTGGCTAAACAAATAGAGGGGTAATCTTTCAGAGGAATTGGCTTCCTATCTGTTCTGAGAGTGCCTGCAAATTCAACGGTGATTTATTAACCTCTATTGAAGGACAGAGCTGTTAATAAAAGTTCACCTACAGATACCGCAGAAAATGTCGATATCCACAAATGACAAGTTCCTGAGATTCCCATTTAGCCCAAATCAGCACAGGGAATAAGCAATTGCATCTATTCAAACAATGTGCTTAAGTCCCACTGGTTTCTTTTATTCAAAATAAAGACATAGATCCAGAATAAAACAACAGCAATTTTCATGACCTAAGTTCTTAGAGCTGGCAACTTCATACAGTTGAAGTCATGTTCAATGTTACTGGATTAGGAACAAAAAGAAGAGGTCAAGGAGTAATACCCACACTTGCAAAGATCACTCATGTATTATGACTTATTTGCATTTGCATAAAAACCCAGGTTTAGGGTATTTTTCATGTCCACTGGCCTAAATTTGATGTAGTTCAAATGAGAGCAGAATCTGGCTTTGTTTCAGTAAAAGTGTTAAGTGTATGATCTCTTAGGATTCAATATTCTGTGTGATTATGCTTTTGTGGAGAGCAGGATGTTGCATGAAGCCTTCATTAGTTTACAGGCTTATTTTTTAATGCTTGAAACATTTTAATAGTGCTGAGGACCACAAAGCTGTTGTGGCAATTAAAAGAAAATAGATTACATTTTTAAGTAAGGTACCAAAAATCATACTGCTCATGCCTGCCAAAAATAGCAGCTTTGGATTTCTCATAAGAATTTCAGTACTGAAAGGAGGGGAAAAATGTCAGAGCAATCATTCCTCACTCTGGGAATCAGTGAAAAAGCTTAGTGGTCCAGACTGTGCAAGATCCACAGTCCAGATTCCCACCACTGCGTCCCTCCTGTGCTCATTTAGACATGTGCAAAGTAGATATAAATTTCTATTGCAGCAGAGAAATATTCCTGCTTTCCCAGTTTCCAAAAGTTTAAATGACAAAACCTATTACAGGCCAGGGCAGAATCAGCCCCAGAACAGTAATTGTTTAACTGAAACTCCTCAGATCTTTTGCTTTTTCCCAGGAAGGAAAGATCACTGAGAACAGATTTTCTTGTATTATTTCTAATAAATTCTGGTCCCAACACAATGAAAATATGCTGAAAAAAAGGTTTTGTCAGACTTGTCCATGAGATCAAAAAAAAGGATCCAGCTAGAAAAATTAAAGCAAATTTTAAGAACATGTTATCAAAAATTATTTCAGGTGAATGAAGGAACTTAAGTTAGGGGTAAAGCTTTGGTAGAGATTTATAGAGTTAGATTTTCTGGTTATGACACACAGATCCACAAGTATTCTCATTGTATTTGTCCTCTGTGAGAGTTCATTACACTGTTAATTCTATTTTCAATAAAACACACAAGGCTTTAGCTGTGCACAGACTAACAAATGTCTGTGCTATAATGATATGAACTCTATCCAATATTTGTGCTGTTTGCAGTATATTAGTAAATATCAGGCAGAATATAAGTCATTTGTCCTAAAGAAGCCCATAATTTAAGACACCTAAGGAATTCCAGTGCTTTGCAAGGCAGTACATGAAGTAACATGCAACTCATGCTGTCATTATGGCTTATTTGAGGGGTTTAGATAAAGGGGAAAAATGCCAAAAGCAAACTAACACTTCAGAGGCACAGTTAAGAAATGACATGCTTTATGGGGGGGGGAGGAGTGGGGGGTAACTTTTCCCTTGCTGATTTTATTTTTTTTCCCCCCAAATCTGAGTAATTACGGCATTCCATTTCTCACACAGCTTAATGCCTGGATGTATTGCCCAGACTGTGCTGCTCAAATACATTGTCAGGACACAAACTTTTCTTTCCTAGGGCACAGACTGAGTGATCTGATCCTCCACTGTGGATTTACCCTGCTTGTGTCTGGGGCAGGTCCCTGTGGAGAATACACAGCAACCCTGCAGATCAGCCAGGAAGCACTCCAGCCCAGGAGAGACTTTCCTAATTCCCTTCTGAGGCGCCAGTGCCAACAGAATGTTCTTGGCTTGGAGAAGTGTGAGCTTCTGATTCATTTTTATTTTTAAATGAACCACTGCATGGTGGAAACCCCACGTTTTCCACTCCAAGGGTTGCCATTATTATTATTATTAGTGACATTTAGTTGGGGAACACTGAGTATCACATAAAGAGCAGCATTTCCTGGAGGTCAAAATGCTGTCTCAGATGCAAGCTGAGAGTGCTGTTGTGTTCTGCAGGGGTAACCAGCCAGAGATATGGGGAGGTCCTTCTGCCCAGGACAAGCAGGGTCAGGAGCATCTTCTCTGGATTTGTGATGCCACAGCTGCTCACAGAAAAAAGGCTCCTGTTTGGAGCCTGCTTTGTTTGGAGTCTCCTGCTTTGGAGGACAAAGTAAGCACAAAGAACAGAGGCCCACAGATGGGAGGGAAGGAATAAAGGAAAGGGGAAGAGAGACTAAAAAAATTTGGTGAAATCCTATGTCAGAGTGTCAGAGTCTTTGCACACAGAACATGCCTAGTACAGAAGCTGTGAGGCAGCAAAGGCTCCTCCTCTCTCCCCGTGTCAGACAGATTTGGATTTGGATGTGGCCCTTCTCAGCATGGCTGAAGGCCCTGGCTTTGGCTGTGTGCCTGGTGATAGCCCAGGGATTCATCATCCTGCCCAAAGGTGAGTTGCTGAGCAGCCCCAGATGAAGGAACTGTCCATATCATGGGAAGCATAATAAGATAATTCATTCCTCAGAGAGTAACTCAGCAGAATAATGGGAATATCTTCAGAAAATTCTTTTTCTTTACACCAGAATTAGCCTCCTGTGCTCATGGTCAAGCAGACGATGCTAGGCAAAATTAGGACTTGGTAATCAAGGCTTGGGCCACAATAAATCTCCCAAGGCAAATGATATCAAAATTAAAGAAGTGTGTCTACTCAGGTAGGGAGACACACATCATGTCTTGGTTTGGGTTTGGTTTTGGTTTTTGGGGTTTTTTTTCCCTTTAATCTCATGTCAGGGAGAAAAAAAAAAAAGAAAGCAGACATCAATTCAGCAGCTTCATGATCTTCATCCTACAGCCAGAGAGGGCAGACCTGGACACATCCCTTCCATCATCTGCTCCAGACTCTCAGTCTGGGCTGTGAGGTGCAAACCTCGGGCACTGTGAAGCCACGCTGTTCCACACAGGGACATTTCAGTATGCAGCTGACAGCTCTCTCTTGCACTTTACACTGAGGACATGGCAAGTCTGCAGGCACATGAGCGTTTACAGCGCTCTTGGGTTACTGTGTACGCAGTGGCTCATGTGTTCGTGCCACTGGCAGGCCTGGCAGAAACCCAATATCACTCCTGACTATGTGGCAACCCCGAGTTTAACGATCAAAACTGAAACAAAAAGCCCAGATAACGTTAAAGTCACGTTTCAGCTCAATCTCTGTAACTTTGAACCGCTAGGTCAAGGCTGAAGGTTTCCTGGGGAATTTTTCAGCAGGACAGCCACGTAGCTCACTTCAAAGCGCACGGACTTCAAAATCTCATCTCTGACAAGGGATCATTTAAAACCTGCCCAGTTGTTGTCGTTGCAGGGCAGAATTCAGGTCTGAGAATGAAATAAACCATTAACTTTCCGACTTGCTGTGCCTGGGTGCTGCTCTGCTGGAGGCAGGGACCCAAAAATTCCCTCCCCATCGCCTTTTGGGCCCATCCCCAATTTTGGTTCTCATTAATTGCCTCTCAGTAGAATGGAGGGCCCCCAACAGAGATCAGTGCCTGACACCACAGATAGGTACAGAGGGTGGGATTCCTCTCACCTCATTTTAGCTGTCTAAAGATTAGCTATCTAGTTTAAACTAGTCATCCAGTCTCCCTTTATAGTCCATGAGGAGAGATAGGCACCTTTGTGGCAAAATTTGTCGAGGGTCCTAGCTGATGAATTTAATGTGTGTGTTTAGGCCTGAATTCAGCAAAGTACTTAAGCAAATGCTTATCTTTAAGCACATGAATGATCTGATCTCTGTTAAGTGGAGCACTTCAGCACGTTCTGAGTTTATAGATTACCATGGGCCTAAGTGCTTTGCTGAACTGCTGAGCGTGGAGTTGGGCTTGACACACGAATCATGGCAGAACACAAACCCAAAAGCACAGCACTAAGCCTGGAAGAAAGAGGGATTTGGGGAAGGGTGATGGAAGGGAAGACAATGCTCAAAGAAAAACAATGTTCGAGGGATGGCTGAAAATCCCAGGTGAATAAAAGAGACTGGAAGGATTAAAAACAACCCCAGGTGGGTGTCTCTGGTACCTGTGAAATCCCCAGTGGTCAGAGCAGGTGCTCTGCCCTCCTTGCTGCTTGCCACAGAACGAGGTGACATTCAGCACAATGGAAATGCAACAAATCCAAAACCAGTAACAGGGAACATGGATTAAATGCAGGTGCAATGAATTTATAGACATCACCACCACAGGAAGTCACAGAGGGTTTAACAGTACCAAACAAGAGGCTGAATATTTCTGAGGATATCCAGGGAGTGACAAAAATAATACCAAGAGGGAAAATTATGGTGTGATTACTCAGCATCCTTCTCTAGGGCTTGAGCCAGTTTCTAATGGCTAGAAATCAAGGTACAACCCACAAGGAAATGATGAGGGAGTGCAGATAACCTCACAGCAGCCTCTGTTTGGATCCCTCACATCACTCTGAAGCTTTTTGTACCAGCCACTGTCAATTTCACACTGAGCTTATGTGAGTATCCATCCCTGGGCTCTTCTTTTGAACCTTTGTATGTAAAAAAACCCCTATAACAGTTTCAGCACTTGAACAAGTGCCCTGAATTTAAATTTTTAACTCCAGCTTCTCCCACAATTAATGGGTGCTGGTTGGAGCACAGGGCTGCATTAGAAAAGGTTGGCTTGATATGGTAAAATTCTCCCAGTGAGACAACAACCATGTCTATAACATACTCTGAACTACATCCCATGTTTTCTAAACACCCTGTTCCACTTCATGCTGATAAAAGTGAGATCTTAACTATGTCCTGAACTACAGAGCAAAAACATCAGCTCAGGGGGGGTCTGTATACTTGTGTGTGGTCCAGGTATTCACACATCTCTACCTGTATCCAAACCTCTCCTGGATCTGTTAAAATGAGATGTCTTTCAGTTCTTTTTCTGATCTTGGCGTCATCCTGCCTACAAATTGCTGACAGACAGATGCCATGCAGGTCCCGTGGAAGAGGCCAGGAGAGAGGAGGCTGCAGATACCCAACTCATTGTAGGGAGAAAAACACCAAAGAGGCAACAAAACAAGCGGGAAACCCAAAGTAAATGCAGGAATTCAAATCCCACAGCAAAAAATCACTTTCAGTTGCACTGTACAGCCTTAGAATCTTTGTGCAAGAATGGATGTTTTACCAGTTTGAGTCTGGGACCTTGTTTTATAGCCACGTTCTCAGCACAGAGTCCTTCTCTGAGAGACATCTCTCTCCCCCTTCCAGGAACATCTGCCAGGTGACCCTGCCCACAGCCCACATTACAAAACATCGCAACAGAAGCACAAAAAATTACTGCTGCACTTCAAATCAGGTGTCTCCAATGCCAGTGGCTGGGGCAGCACAAAGGCTGGAGAAATCTGAATTCTGAGGAATAAATTTCCTCGTTTTCTTACAGGAAATCTTTGTATGACAGAGTAATTTGCCCATGAGGCTCCAAGTGGGAAACGAGCCTGAAAAACATCAGCATCTGGGGATTTTAGCTGTCTTGGTCTAAGTGGGAAAGCAGACAGGGAAACAAAGATAATTTACTTTTTTCTGGGGGGGGGGGGAAGGACACCCAAGCAGAAAGTCAGAGAAATCACCTTTCCAATATTTTTTTTTCTCTTCTTATACCATATTCCTTTTCTTTTCCTATGTGGGTGATAGTTACAGGAAGCTGATTGAAGATGTTTTATAGTGCATGTCAGGAAATATTAATATCACCTTTTAATTACTGTACAACACCCTGAGTGCTTTTACAGGATGTGTTGAGGGGGAGAGCTTTATAGATAAAATGAGTAATAGAGCACCTTTCAGTACCTAAGGCCTTTGGAGTGCTGAGCAGAAAATTAAATTTAAAAAAAACCCAATCAATATTTCTAACACAAATGCATTGCTTCTAACTATTCTGAATTGTCCCTCATCTCTTAGTATTTTGTATTTCTTAAATGGTCTCCCTGGAGACAAGTGATTGCATGAGGTTCAGGGCTTTTCCTTAAAATAGAAGAAATTGTAAGTTTTTAACTCCTGGTGCCTATGAAGAAAAACCTGAAAAATATTTCTAACAACCCAGAAGCTGATTAAAAGAAGCCCCATATTTTGCACCCTTTATTTATTGTCTCCATTCTCTAAGCTCATCTCGTGTATTTGGACACCTGCCAGATGTGATACGAACGTTCACTGCCAATTACCAAAATGCAAAGTAAAGCAAGTGTTTGGGCATTAGACTGGCAGAATCTGGGCGAGTATTCCTGGGGTTTGCTGGGAACCCACACAGAAACCCTGGTGCTGGGGCTGCAGGGAGCAGCTACACACACCAGCACACAGGCCAACCCCTGGCCACCGATTCCCAAGGACTCTGTGTCAGCCACAGCTACCAAAACTTGGTGCTGAGTGTGCCTTTAAATTTTATTCCTTCTGCAGAAGGTATTGCCATTGATTGATTAAAATCTTGGCTCGCTGGCCCAGGGTTACTGCAGTGCCCCACGGCAATGGCTGTGATAATGACTGCTTCAGCTCCCCGCAAGGAAATGTGCGTTTGTCTCTGTGTGGAGGGGAAAAAATAACGCGTTTTCCCCAGCGATCGGCAATCCACATGGATTTCTAATAATCAGAGGGTTTCCTCTGGTCCAGCAGCATGTTGTAAAGCAAAGTTTATAATGTTGAAACAGCGATTGCTGGCGGCTTTCTTCCTAATTTCTTGCCTAAGTGAAGTGCAGAGACCAATTTCCCATTTTACTGTTACCTTCAATAAAAATTAGCATTTAACTTGTCAGAAGGAGCTATCTCTCATGCCAAGCAGTGTCACAATGTTGAAAA
Organism: Falcunculus frontatus; assembly: GCA_013398115.1. Taxonomy (NCBI): domain Eukaryota; kingdom Metazoa; phylum Chordata; class Aves; order Passeriformes; genus Falcunculus; species Falcunculus frontatus. The sequence goes on from VZRV01000209.1 coordinate 368,356, forward strand.
CTCCGCGCTAGTATGTTTCTGTTAGCTTTTTTCCAGCAGCAGGGCAGTTCCCAGAATAAAAGAGCCAAGATTCAATTCCTTGTAATTATTGACAGACGAAATGCATGTGCTTAACAAAAAGGCAGGCGCAGAAGTACAGCCCAGGGCCAAGTTTAATGGTCTACTGGTGATAGCCTGCAACAAATGGACATTTGAGAGATCTGTGCACTGCCTGTGAAGTGAATGAAAATGGCTTTTTAATTATGCATCAACTGTAGAAGTTGTTTGCAGCCAAACCACTTTTAAGCCGGATGTTGGGAAGATCAAGACGAGAGCTTTTCATCCTGGGAGCTCTTGGGTTTGGTTGAAACTCTCTTGCCACTTAGGCAAAGCCAAAGCCTTTTCTGGTGGTTACAGCTGAGGGGTTTGGGTCTGCTGCCACTGTCACCTCCACGTAGATGTGCTTTTCACTCCTGACCTCACCCCTGGCTGTCCCTCTCCTCTGTGGCTGTGAGGAATGGTCCCTCCAAGGCTCCTGCAGCTCCACAAGCTCCTGTGTAGCTCCTGGTCAGCTGGTTGTGTTGACTCTGAGGAAGGCCAGATGGACATTCCCACAGTGGCCCACAACAACAACTGCTGGATTCAGGCCAAGTGCCCAAATCTACCCCCCACATCACCTTGCCCACCCTGCAGTGCCTGAGCTGGCTATTTTAAAGACACATATTTTGAAATAGACGCAAGATCTTTTGACACCGCAATTAGCGGTGTGTGAGCAACGTGGGTGGGATCCATCTCACCCAATTTCAGCTTCTCAGCACAGAGGTGTCACCCATCGGGGCTTTCCCTGTCATCAGCAAGAGAGAGGGAAGCACAGCCAGAGGGTGATTCATCACACAGCTGGGGGTTGGACACGGTGAGCTGGCTCCTGGAAGCAGAGATAACTCCAGAGGTTATGATGGAAGTCTAGACACCCACCTGCAGCCAGACAGCCAGGTCTGAGACAGTGCAGGGAGAGCAAACCCACCCCGTGGACCTGCTACAGGGACAGGCACTGATCTCAGCGAGGGGGCCTTCAATTAGCAAGATTCATAAATGTTGACAGGCGCAATTGTCTGAGGGAAATTTTTTGGCTCCTTGACGTCTCAGAATTGCACCCCCTTGCATCCCATCCCACTGCTGACTCCAGAGCACCTGAACCAAAGAGAACCAAGGGTAAGAAACATTTGAATTGGTAGGTACTGTGTTTCTGGACGTTGCCCGACCGTGTCAGAAGGTTGGGCTTGCTAAAAAATGGGCTTTGATATCATTAATGATGGGTTGGTGGATAAGGAGTTTCCTCCTTCATTTTCAACCCTTTCCTTTTTTAAAATCCTTACTATTAAACAGTTCTGAAAATGTGATTTCATTAGTCTTCAATAGGAAGACTGGGAATCAGAAATAGGTCATATCCTGGGACCACTACTCAGCAAAAAGCTTTCTTTGACCTGACCAAACTGAATTAAGGACGTCAAGATTTGGTTCTTGTGAATAAACTGCAATGGAAATAACTGTGGTTGAACTAATGAGATAAAGATCACCCTCTCAGAGAGCTTTAAATCAAAAAGACTGTCTTAGTTTCTGTACAAGTGGGGCTTCTTTGTATAAGCCCATTGACTTTTTGAGTCATTTTGAGGGATTTTGTAGGTTTCTGAAGGATTTTCTCATGCAAAAAAATCCCCAAGTCTCTGACAGCAGACTGTTTAATCACTTTTCATCCAAAATGCTCAGTAAACCTCTATTTTAGGGGGGAAAAAATGCAGGAAAAAACCAAACCACCAACCAAACAGGGATAACTGCATCTTCTTCTAAATGAAGTGACACCTTGTGTAGACTTTTTCTCTCAAGTTTGAAAAATTTGTCAAAACTGTAAGGTTTTGAGAAGTGCTCAGGTTTGGCTGAAATCCCCACCAAAAGAATGGTAAAACTCCAACTGACTTTAAGAGGAAAAGGATTAGGCCAAAACTGAGTACTTCTGAAAATGCCACACCACTCTTCTTATCAGTAATGTCTGAAGGGAATGTGGCAGATGCTCACAATTCAGATTCACTTCAGATGTAGATCCCAAACTTAACATAATGAACTTGATTAATTCCAAGAAAATATAATTAGGACATGTTTATAGGCATTAAGCCATTCTGATGAAAGAAATATTTTTCAGCCTTATGAAGAACAAGTCATAACAGACTAGTGCAGGTTTAAAAATCTCAATATGATTAATGAATTGGATTGTACTTCTATCCGTAAGCAGAACAGTCAATTAATTCACTGATGAATAGTAAGAGGACAAAAATTACCCAAACATCTTGTACCTTCACGTGCAGTAAAACTCAGCAGCCCTACAGCACTTGAAGCAGTTTTCCATTTAAACCATGTTTAAATGTATATACCTTAAAAACGGAAGACATCCCTTTAAGCTGAATTCATTACATGGATAGAGCTATATTTATAGCCTTCAAACCTCAAGGATGAAAATACTATTTCTATATTAGAGAACGATCTGGGTTTTCCAGATGTTATTTTGCAAGTTTTAGCCTTACCTCTGATAGTCTTAAGAAACAGACAGGCTGCTTAAGGCATTCTTCCTTGAAATCAGAGACAGCACAGCAGCCCATCCAACACGGCGAGTGAAAAGCTCTGTAAAGTCATTGCTGGGTTTAAAGCATTGCTTTGCATCTGGCCATTCAAAGGAAGCAATGGGACTTAGGGGTTTTAAAGCTGGTGACTACAAAACGCAGCGAACGTAGCTTTCTGCAGTTGGCAGTGGGGAACAAAAGAAGAGCTACACTCCAACTGGTTTCAGGAATTCAGCCCGGACTTTGACAGACTTTCAAGGGCTTAAAAGAGAGGAATGGGAAGGGAGAGCAGTTGGATGCGAGACATCCAAAGGACTTTCTGACCCGGAAGGATTTCTTTAAGCTGGAATAACCATTCTGCGGTAGGCTTTGACAAATGTGCTTAAATAAACAAGATGGGTGAAAGAAGTTACACTTTATACCATTTTCTGGAGACAAAAGGACAGCCCAGCTGGAAGAAAGACTATCTGTTAGTTTGTCATGGCTGATTCTCTTCAGCTCACAAAGTCTTTGGTAATTGGGAGGGATTAAGAGACGTTCAGTACATTCCTGCTTTTTGTATGCCAGTGATAACGATGTTCATGATATACTTGGAAATTCTCACCATTTCACATGTTCAAAGCATTGTACAAACTTCACTTAATTAATAGTTGCTAAACAGGGCTTTATTCAGGTGCTTCTGATACACCTTTGAAGGGTACATAAGTACTTAGATTTTATACTTTGAAACAATTTGATACATTTTCTCCTTTTAATTAATCTTTTCCATGTTTACATACATGATACAAGGCCACAAAACAGGATTGCACAGGTGCTGAAATGGAGAGGAACCATGGGAGCCCAAGGGGATGCAAAGAGCTGGAATGGGATGAAGCTGGAAAGGAAAATTAGACAGGTATCAGACAGTGTTTGCTACTGACTGAAATCTGGAGAACTCCTGAGCGTGCTCTGGGCTGTATTTATGGCAGTAGATGTGTTGGCCAGAACGATGCATGAGAAAGCGAGAGGGAAGCAAGTGAATTTCAGACACACGTCCCAGAAATGCCGTGGAAATATAAGTTCCAGTCCAAAGGACATCAAAGTCAGTGGAAAGATTCCTGCTGAATGCAGAGAGCTCTGGATCCCAGGTTTCCCAGGGGAAATTGTGAAGGTGTCATTTCTGGCTCATTTTAAAGTAAAAAAAAAAAAAAAAAA
>VZRV01000209.1:372164-427700 GCA_013398115.1 Falcunculus frontatus
AAAAAAAAAAAAAATTAGAAGAGTAGTCTGCACTTAGAGGGGTCACAACCAGAGTCTGAATTCTGCTCTTGCACAGCCCAGTGGTCAAATAGCTGGTCCATCTCAGCCTTCCTCCTTTATTCTTTCAATTTTCATTAAAACTGAGTTACATGCACTGAAGTCCAACCAGAGTGACTAACCTAGTAACAACCTAGTAACAGCTGATAAAATCAGTTATTTTCAAAAACCGGTCAAAAAAGGCTATTACAGCAGACAGAGCAAATGGCCTGAGAATGATGAGTATTGCCTGTAAGTGTAGTCCTTAAATAATGATACCAAAGTCACATCTGTCACAAAAAGGACAATTCTACTGCTGTCTTTTGTCTGCCGCTGTCTTCTGTGTTTGTTTCACTGAACAAGAGGGGGCAGTTTACATGGTTGCTAGAAATGACTGGAAATGCCCAGGGACTGTGGTCTTCACTCTAGATTTTAATTCTTCCCATAACATATTTTTCAGAGAGAATCTGATTTAGGGAGGAGACATAGTTTTGTCTCCAGTGTTTCCCCAGAGATTTTGACCTCTTCAGCTCCTGGATTCCACCCCTCTGACCACCATAAATATGAAGGCTATCCACTGAGTGTGGTGGTGCATTTAGCCACACTCAATTACAAAGCTTTTTTCCACCCTGTTCCCAGTTTCCAGCATTCCCTCTGATCTTTTTCCTACACTGAAATATCTTCCCAAGTTATTTTTTTTCCTCCTGTCTGTCCAGCAATCCCCCAAAGTCTGCCCTCACACACTTACCATGGGAGTTTCTGTAGGACACTCAACTTACTAAAATGCGTGGAATTTCTTGGTCCTACTAGTTAGAACATGATTTGGTCTTCATTCAAAGTGAAAGGCAAATATTTGTCTGGCAAGGTGACTCTAAGCATTTACTACGTGTTACTTATCCAGTTGAGTCTTGGCAGTCCTCCCTACCTCGCACAGACTGACTCTCCTCTCCTCTAGTTTTTCATGCTCAAGTAAAGCTCCTCCTGACTCTCTCTGCTGCTGAGACAAGCAGTGCTAATTTCCATTCTCTCAGTGTGGGGTGGAACACTGCACTCCCATTCATGCCTTCCCCAGCTGAAGCACAAATATCAGCCCTTGCTCTACCCACAAAAATAAATGTGTGAAAGACCACGACTCACCCAGGCAGGACAGTATGGAGCCCATATAAGTACTTTAGTGGGTAGACAAGACCAAGCCCTAAAATGGGATAAACTTTCATCTCGCTCTTCACGAGGCTCGTGCAGCCATTTCTCTCTGTGGGATCTCACATGAAGAAATTAGTTCTTGTGAACGTTTCACTCCCTCCACCCTGGTGAAGGACACTTGCTGGCGTGTTTCCAACCATGCTAGAAGATTACTGAAGCCTCCTGGAGGTGAGCCAAGCCATGTCACATCCATGGGGCCCACTTTGCATTTTTGGCTTGTATGTGATTTTTGTTTTCGGCTATGGTGGATAAAGTTTTCAAGTATATGATTCATTGGTGCTCTGTGTCAAGCCTACAAATCCTTGCTTCTGAAAGCCTTCCCTTGCTCCTAAATTATATGCCAGCCAAGGATGGAAAGGCAGAATTGTCATTCAGAGGCTTGCATACGGCTGAAGCGAAAATTGCTTAGTAGGGGGTGATGTGACTTTATGATACCTATGCTGTCAGCTGAGAAGGGCTTTTTATAGTTAAATGTGATGACAACTGCACCCTATTTATACCAATGAACTTAGGCATATCAAAATAGTAACATCAAGAGGAATATCCTGGGCAAAGAAACTCACACTGCTCAGTTTACGCTTTAAAATAAATATTTCTTTGGCTTACAATTGATCACTGGCTGCAAACGCTGCAGAAGTATTTTGTGGCTTTGACTCCACCCTGAAAACAAAAGGAGGTTTGGGGCTTGGCTCATTCAGGGTTATGGGACTCACCAGGCACACGTGGATACAGGTTGCCATCCCTGCAACCAAACATCCACAGTACAACTGGACATTTCACTCTGTCTCCAGGGCAGTTTGAGCAGCAAACAAACAGTAAGGGAAGAAAACCTGTAATTTCGTGGTTTGCATTGCTCTTACCATTATTATTATTATTATTATTATTATTATTATTATTATTATTATTACTATGAAGGGGGTGCAGTGCCTCTGTCCTCCAAAATTTTGGAGCGCCCTTTCTAAGCCAGGACTAGCACATTTTCATGAGCTGAGTGCAGGGTGGAAGGAGGGGATCTGGAAGCCGGGCATCCCTTTGTACCATGGAATTTTTGGGGGTGTCTTTAGGCCACACTGAAAAGAGAAGCAGCATTCCCCAGCTCTCAGCTTTCACCCTCCTCCCGAGAGGCTCCCGAGCAGCTGAGCACAGCGGAGCCGTGCAGGGTTTTTAGACACAACTCATTTAATGGAGTGGCCAAGCTGGCAGGACCAGCACACTGCTGCCCGTGCTCCCAGAGGAGTTACCCACTGCTCAGCCCACTTAGCTCCATGCTGTGGGAAGATTCACCTTCGGAGGGTAGGCAAGGCTTGCCTGCACTGCTGAAAACAAAATTCAACTTTTAATAGTCACGTTTGCTCTTTTGCACCCTGTGGTATGATTACCAGAATTCAGTCTGTTCCCAAATCCCCCTTCCCACCAGTTCCCACAGCTTTGGAACGGTTTAGAGGTCACTCTGCATTTTGTTCTATAGCCCTAATTACTACTCAGCACTATAATTGATACGTTAAAGCCTATTAAAGTATGGAGCCGAGCCACTGCTTTACAGTCACTGCACTTGTAATGCCAAAAATCACTTACAGTTTGTTTCTGTGCTTCATTTCAGCCACTTTTAAATAAATGTCTCTCCCCAGGACCTGGACGATGCGAAAGGGATTTAGTCTCAGAGTGTGAAAGTTGCAGCCTGCAGCACCAGAAAAATAAAGCGTTCTTACAAAGCTATTCAAATGGATTTCCCTCGCTGATTGCTTCAGCCAAAAGTAAATTATAAGCCAGACATTATCAAAGAAAATCACTGTAGCACATTCCAGTTCATTTCACTGTACAGTAAAGATTTGAATGTAGAGGTGCAGGCCCTGGGTCACATTTTCATATTTGCTAGGCGAACTCACACACCAGAGCAAACTTTATTTATACATGTACACTTTAACTATCACTTCTGTTATTTATTATGGCAGAGGATGCCTTCAGGACATTCTTGAGGGGATGAGCTGTCTGGCATGCATATAAAAACGAAGCAGCAAAATCAAGTACAATTAAACTTAGCAGAACTATTAAAAGCCTTAGACACCCAGCAGTCAGGCAGGGCTACTGCAGGACATTTCTAAAAGCTCATGAATACAAGATAAGAGGGGAAGGGGCTGCCAAATGCCAAGGTGGAATGTGTGCTCTTGCATATAATTTCAAAAGAAACACTGGGAAGCAGAGGGAAAGCAAGAGAGCTCAAACTGTGCCTTGTGTCAGGACAACTTGTGTCAGAGCAAAGAATAACAAGGAGAAAATACAAATGCTGAGATAAATATAGCTGCAGTTTATTAGAGAACAGCATTCTCAAAATCTAGGAAATAGAGGGGTTTCTTCAGGAAAATCCCACAAATACAGAAGGACTTAAACAAACTCTACCTGTTTCAAGAGAATTAAATGCTCTGCAGCTCAGATCATGCTGGGAAAACCAAGTCAAACTGAACTCTTTACAAGGCCTTTTAAGAAATAGTTTGGCCAAAGTTTCAAAGGCATCTCTCAAAAGTCACTGGGCACTTCTATTCAGGCATAGAAATAGGCACATACAGGCTCACAGGGTTTGTTCTGCCATTAGGTTTGTTTCTTCCATCTGAGTCCTTTAAGGAGGCATTACAGACATGGAAATAAATCACCTGTGGGGCATTTGCCCCACAACAAGACTGTCAGGTGCACCAGGTAACATGGACTTGCCTTCCCTGCCTCAGGACAAACCTGGACTGACACCCCACGAGACCCAGAGCTTCAGAGGAGCTCAGCTGCCTGCCTTGTAACAGCATCTTCTTGGATTTCTCCAGTGCCACACCAGAGAGAGACAGAGAGAGGGGACAGAGAGAAATTAATATCTAAAATTGGTGGGGGACTAACGGGTCTGATTCCTGAGAAGCAGGAGGCTGGACTTCCCAGCACTATGTTTCTCAATCCCTGTAGCTCTGCAGCTCCCACGGGGTTCAGCACATGGGAATCTGCTTCATCTTCCAACCACGACCTAGATTTGGCAGTCATGGAGGAGAACCTGGGACGTGCAAAAGTTCTGCATCAGCTGCACCTTGTCCAGCACAGGGAATTGCCCCACTTGGAGCCAGCAGTGACACCAAAGTGGCAGCCACCGAGGAAGGACCACTTTTAAAAAGAGAAGCCCCATGGAAGAGGGCATGTGAGGGATGTGTGGAGCCAGGGTGGTTGTGTCCTGTTTGGGGGGTCACTTGAGCAAGGACACGGCAGTTGGACACTGCCCTTCTCCATGCACAGCCCTCAGCAGAATTCCCTCTCTTTACGACTTCTCCCCTCGGTGTTTGCAGATGCAGTGTGGGACCACAGGCCTGGATTTAACCTGACAGGACACTCCCAGTGAAAAAATGATGCCCAAACAACCTCAGCCTCTTCAGATCTGACTACATTCCACTCGTGGTCCTCTACAGCTGTATTACATATCCAAACTCTGCATATCACACTCACGTCTCTGATAAGGAACCAGCTGCTTCTGCAGCTCTTGCCTTCGGCTGGAACCAGGACATTATGACAGTTTGACTCTCACTAAATTCCCCCTACCCCTGACATACTTGGGACAGGGTCTGACTGCTCTCCCATCTCCTGAAAGAAGAGGATTTTATTCTGGAGCCATGTGAAGAATCCAGAATAGGTAGATCTCAGCTGGTGGGATACAGCTCAGCTTTCTGAAGACGAATGTTAATAGTGTTTGAATACCCAATTCCCAGCTTACTGGGAGGTGCCATCACGGCTCTGGGAGAGCACTGGACTGACAAACTGCAGTATGTGCCTCATCCATCACCCTGCTGCACAGGAGCTCTGAGCCAGCCTTAGCCAAAGTCAATAAAGTGCCACGAAGACTCAGGATAAATTTCAGCTGGAACAGCAGTAATTGTGCCTGTCACCCTCTGGAGATGTAGAGGAAGCAAAACCCTCTGACACTGTTCAAGGACCTTTAAGCTGCAGGGCAGACTGGCCATGGAAAATCCTCGAGCTGGATGAGATTGTCCCAAGGAGCTACTGCAGAGCCAGTGGGCAGGAGCTCCAAACAATTTGTTCCATTTGAGATAGACTGAGAGACTTTTCCACGATTACTTCCAAACCGGACAAGAACAAGTCTTTTCCTGCCATCTGAAACACATCCTACTAGTGTAATACTGATTTAAGGAAAGAAAGGGAAAAAAGAAACCTATTAAAAACTTGCTGCAGTTAAGCCGTGCCCAGGAAACATTGTGGAAAACAAATTTTGTCATGTGAGCACTGGAGCATAGATGGGTGCTTTTAACCAAGAGATGATTGTTGTGCTGAGCTGGCTCTCTTTGTGCTCCTCAAATGGGCTATGGATTGCAAAATTAGTAGTTAATAATAAAATGTCAAAGGGTGAAGGAAGTGCAGGTTCCCCCACATAGCTAGGTCCCTGTTTGGGAGTTTCCGAGCAGTTTTCCACATCCATTTGCTATTCAGCCATGCTGCCAAAACGGCCAATAAATGGAGCAGTCATAGCCGTGCTTTTTTGTGCTATTCATCCCCGGGCCCTCCACGTCGGACAGACGCAGCTCATTCATTTCATAAGGCCACCAAACAGAAGCCGGGTGCTGAAGGCATCCGGCCCCCGCTGAGTTGGCTCAGGTCTTCCTCACCATGAGGGTCTCCACACACCACTGCTGGCCCTTGGAGCAGCTCAGTCGATGAAATTCGTGCTCCTTTCTTCCGATTAATGGAACAGAACCACAATTGTCAAGGAAATGCTGGCGGTGATCTAATAGGTCATTCCTATCTTTAACTTCTATCACTCAAAATAGAAGGAAATAATTTTCCAATCGTTTGAAAGTTCGCATTGTGAGCAAAATAAAGCAAAGTTCACCAACCTTTAATTTGCTTTGTGAGTTTTTCCTCTTATGGGTATTTAAAGAAATCAGATGTGACAATTCTGGATAATTAAATTCTTTTAGAAAGGTCAAAAAGCTCCCCAAAATAGAGAAAATATAATGTTTCCAAAACGCTGCTAAATCCTTTCCAGTAGATTTTGAAATAATAATAATTTTATTTTTTTAAAAAGCCCTCTGTTTCTCTGCCAAGTGCCACCAAACAAATCCGTATTAAAGCCAGAATCCTCTCACACAGGCTAGTGCTGCACACTAGAAAGATAAGTTTCCTGATCTGAAAATTAATCTGAGTCATGTCTGCATTTTAGCATTTGTGAGGAGCACTTTTGTAATACTGCTAATTCCCTGATTAGTCTGACAGGACTTTTTTTCCCTCAGATAAAGGGATTCTGTAACGCAGCAGACATTACCACATTGTCTTTGTGCTGTTGTAACTGCAGAGGGGAGGAATTGCAGGCTGGGATTTTCAAGGGCACATCAGCCATTCGGTTCCAGCTGAAACTCCACAGAACTGGGCACCTACCCCGGCCTGTAACCATCAGGCTCCAGCTCTCCAAAACGTACAGCAGGGATTTCAGCCCCTTCTGGCACGGATTCCTGAGCTAACCTCACCTCTTACGTTAATAATATCAAGATTTTCCTTCTCCAGCAGAGAGTGAGACTGGACGAAATTCAGCTCTGGCTTGCTAAATCCTATTTTGAGAGCTCACATGAGACTCTCCTCCTAGAAGAACGAAGAGAGTGTTTTCAGCCTCTGGCTATCATGCACATCACAGCAGATGAAAGCATTGTCTACAGCTCCTTCCTCGTTTTCTGTGCAAACTTTCACTGCATCGTTTCTCTGGAGGCTTAAGGAATGGTTAGGGGTGGGAGAAGGGAAGAGGACAAAAGGACTGTCTATCTACAGATGCTTTGGAAAAGTTTTCAGTGTTGGCACCTTGAAACTTAATGCTCTTGTGTGTGTGAGCACCTCCATGAGGAATAGATGAAGCCTTCTTGAAGAACTTACTGGGAATGCAGTGAACCAGTGACCTGACTTTGCTTCATGCTGACTTCTTACAGTGTCAGTCCTGGAAAAAATTAAAAATAAAAGCAGAAATGTTTGGCCCTGGGTCAAAAGCAGCTCTGTCCTAAGGGCTACACCATCATGTTGTGTCCTGGTCATCCAAACGTGGCTGACATTACTGGAGAAAAATGGAAAATTAGAACAAAAGACACAGGCAGACCTATCCCCACACATGAGAAGGGTAAATCAGCTCTCAGCCCAGCTGCCTCCAAACCCTGGTTATTGCTACAGCTTTCTGAAAGCCGATGGTCACTAAGGACATTGAGCAACGTGGTGTCTCCTTTGCAACACAGCATCTCTGGCGCAAGGGCTGTATTTTGGGCTGCAACCATTTGAATCTGCTCACTGCTCTCACTATTACCCACTCACTGCTCCCACCAGTAACTACTCGTGTCAGGACAGCTCACAGGCACAAAAGGCAGGGACCCAGCCTTGGAGGTGACAGCTTTTCACCCCAATAACAGTCCTGCATGACAAGTGAGAGAGAGAAAATTAATCACAGTGTCCTAATTAGTTACTCTGCAATGGAAAATTGATACTTGTTCCCCATCTAGGCATTTTCCAGGGTTTTTTTCCCCAACTCCCTCTAATCCCACTCTGGTTATCAGTAACAAACCAGCTTGACTGCACCTACAGCCATACAGTTAATGCCTGATGCAGTCACTGAAGCCAAAATTCGTCTCTGAGTACCTTCCCACAAGGAGTTCACTTATGGCAATCTGCTTAATGGCAAACTGGTTTAGACCAACATCTGCACGGCAGAGATCAGCTCCTGTTTGCCCTGACGAGGCCAAAGGGGACGTACTTGAACAGTGACTCAGCAATAATTCCATCACAGATATTTATTAAAGGCATGTTTGGGAGTGACTGGTGGTGTCAGAGGTCCTCACAGTGATTGTCATTATCAGCACGGCACAGCACTGCTGCTCTTTGATTTCCTGCTCCTCCACCTGCCTCTCCCAGGAAGTTTCTGTGGGTGATTTGTGCTCTCTGCCCCAGATATTGCAGGAGAACAATTGCATAGGTTTCAGCATCTTTTTTCTTAATTTTTTTTCTTTCAAATCATGCGAACTTTCCTACTGTGAGTGGGTCATAAAAGTACAGACAAGCTCTCACTTAGTAGGACACCTATGGATTCACCCTCTGCCTAAGTATTTTTGGAAATATTATTGGCTCAGCAGGGAACTGGAAATGAATAGAGGAAATGTATTGAAACATTCACAATACTTGATAGATAAATAGGCCACACAAACCCAGTTCAATTGGTTAATTATGTCATTCCATTACACAAAAAGCTTATGTAATAATCCATTCTTTTCATAATCCTATAAATATATTTTTTCTTGATATAACTTATTTTTATTGGGTCGACATGAATTTAGCCATGGATTTTAAGTAAAGAACAATTAGACCTAAATACAATAAAGTCCTCAGAAATGTAGCAATATCTTGAGTTTTATATAAAACAAAATAAAAAAAAAGTTCATGTCCAATCAGATGATCTCAGTACAAATATGCAAAGAAGAAAAAAAAAAAGAAAATATTTTAGAGGAAGTAGACCCCTGGGAAGACAAAATTGCGGTATATTAAGAGAATGATAACAAGATTGGCACAAAATAGGAAATCTTAAATATAGACCAGTGGTTCTCAGCCTCTTCTGTGCCATGATCCCATACTTCAGGGGAGAAAAATTTGGAACCTTATCCATATAGCCATCAAGAAAAGATGGGGGGTTGCCTGTTCCCTGAGGATGGAGAACCACAGATCCCACACAGAGGATAAGGAACCAAAACCCCTTGGAAATCCAGAAGTCGTTTCAAACAGCCTTTTGGAGGATTTACTTTGGTAATTTCTTAATCATTAACAGTAATCGATCATCCAAGCTACAATTGTTGTTGCTAAAATATGTTAATACCAGAAAATAGGCCCCTAAACTATTCAGGTATCTTAGGAAATGTTAATCTTGGATCTCAAGACCTATTTTCAAAAGAGGGCTGGAAATCAGGACTGCCTTGCTGAAAAGATGATCAGCAGCTGAGAGCAGCCCAAGTCTTTGTGCCGTGGCTCAGGTTTCAAAGTCCATGAGAACCCGACTGATGACTCCCTGTGCCTTTCCAAGTCATGTCAGCAGCCACCTAAAGCAATGAGGGCCCTACAGGCCAGTTTATCACCAAAGCAACCTCATCAACCAAGATTTATCTCAGCAGCATCTCTCACTTCCTTGCCTTGGCCTCATCATGGCCTCAACAGCAGAGGCAGCTGTTGACCTGCACCCTCTGAGGAACTCTTTCCTTCCATTCCGGAAAGTGCCTCCGAAAACATCTCGAGGTGGTTGTTCCTCTATTGTTATCAATCTGCTGATGAAAAGGAGGCTGATTTAGCCACCAGCAGAAGTACAGATGTGTTCATAGGAGCTCATGTCCCCTGACTAAATGCTGAACTCACTGGGAATCTTGCTCTGTTCTGTTTAAAATGTGAACCGAGCGCTTGATGCCAACTCGTGTTCTTCTTTGTCCCTCACATCTCGTGGTCTCCCGCCTGTGCCCAGCTCATGCCTATGGCAGGGCTTGGGCGTTGATGGCATCTTGGTTCTCCCTTTCTGGCTTTGGCTTTGGTCCCAAAAAAGGAGCAGAGGTCAGCTGGAGACTGTCACTGACAGTAACGTCCTTCTCTGACCATCCCAGCCAAGGGGAGGGTGATCGTGAAACCACTCTGTACCGTAGTTCAGATTTCCCTTCACTTATCCCTGTTTTGTTTCAGCAGACATGGTGGGGTTTCAGTTAGAAAATTGGAAGATGCCGTAGGCTTGTTAACTTGAAAATATTTTATGGCAGCATCCTCACCTAAAATGTCAGCCATGTTCCCCTCACTGGTCTTACCCAACTAACTGGAGCATCCAGTGAATACAAAAAAACCCTTGGAAGGCACTCTACATTCAGAGAAAGTAGATTTGCATTTTGATCTTTATGAGCCAGAACTAACAACACATTTATCACTCAAATGTCATAGCTGTCCCCCTACATGAAGAATGACCACGGATATGAAATGCACCTTTTTCTCCTGTGGAGCTCTGTGAGCCAGTGCCACCTTTTCTCTCTCTTTTTTTTTTTTTTTTGGAAGAGGTGTTGGTGGTTTTAGGCAGACTGGGAACCAAATCCCTTGTAAGCAAGAGATCTTGTGCAAAGATTTTCCTTGTGCCTGGCCATGCTGCAGGAAGTGGATGTGACCATCTCCATGGGAGGATTCTCAGAAGTGTCCCAGCTTATCAATAGGGCACGGCACAGAAATGAGAACTTTAGCAAGAAAACAGAAAAGATCATCGAAATGTCAGGAAGGCCCCACACACACACATACACAAGACAAAAAGGACTTTCATGCACACAATGATTTTTTTCTTGTCTCTGACTCAGATGGCCAAACACAGGGCAAATTTTCACTGTCTAGCTAGACTTGGGTGGGCTCTGTCTACTCCCAAAGAGGGAAATGTTTATTGAAGAACAGACCTTAATGGTGTCTCTAAGTGGTGTTTGAATGAATGTGACTTAGGGACAGCTGGAGAGAGATTCAACAACACACCAGGTAGTGTTGGTGAGACCCAGGGCTGCTTCTTTCTCCATGAACTGTTTCAGGCAGATGGCAGAAACCAGGTGTTTCTGCTACTTGGCTCATGGCTGCTCTGAGGAACATTCCTGGCATTTCTCATTCCTCCTGCAGGCTGGGTATGCAGGGAGCACCAGCTGTACCCTGCCCAAACACCTGCCTGGGATCAGGCTTCCCTCCACCACTGCTTGTGAAAGTCTTCCCCGGCTGCCCGGTGCTGCCAGGGGATGATGAAGATCTGGGCCCTGAGCTCCAGGCTACAAGCACTCCAGGACATGCCATGTGAGGGTCTTCCCCTCTCTGTCTTTTCTTCCTCACTCCACTGTTCCACTGTGCCCAAGCCATACCAGGATGAACAAGGTGATGAAGGAGGCCACTGGAGGTCTGGGGACTACTTGACCTTGGGTTTTATCTTCTGCTCCCACAGAGGTGGTGACATCTTACACCACTCGGATACCATTCACCAAAAGATGCCTGTGGCCCTCCTGAAGACAGCGAGGACTGATGAAAAGAAGGCACTTCTGACATCAATTCTTGAGCTGCGCTTCTCCCTGAGATCATGATACGGCTGAACAGGTTTTCTAATTTATGTCTAGTCAGAATCAGAAGAGAAATCTAAGCAAATACGAATAAATTATGGTCAGCACACTCAGCTGGCCTGTGAACTGTTAATGATTTTCTGTTGTTCTGTTATATTCAGTCATCCATGAGGTGCTTTTGTGGTGTTACAATAGAGCCTCCCTGTTCCGTGCTACTGCAGAGCAGCCTCTCCAGTGCATTTATATAATTCGTATCAGTAAAATTTTCATGTGTGCTAATACATGAGACAGCCAGAGATAAGAAAGTAAGTTTGCTCAGGGGGAGGAAAAATACCATCGGCACCAGACTTAGCTGTTTCACTTAATAGCTTTCCTGGAATATACCCATCTTGCCAATAGGAGATAGTAGCTTCAGTGAAGCCATCTCCTTCACACAACATATGGGACCAGAGTGTGGGGAAGATGAATTCTTAGAGCTACCTTTTGAAATGTAATAGGATCACCCAGCTCGCTCAGCCACGCTGCCTGTTACCCATTTAATAGCACAGCAACGAAATGCATCTGTGTGTATCTATTTCCACTGGGGTAAATGCTTTTTCTGCAGCTCCCAGTTTAATCACACCATGCACTGGGCTCTGCTCCCCACCAAGAGCTCCCAAGCACCCCATGGCTGATCTGTCACCGGGACAAAAGCCCTGGGATCAACCCTGCCCCAGCAGAAGATGGGGAGGGGGAAAAGCCATAGAACCACAGAATGGTTTGGGTTGGAAGGGACCTTAAAGCTCATCTCATTCCAATCCCCTGCCATGGCAGGGACACCCTCCACTAGACCAGGTTGGTCAGAGCCCCATCCAGCCCGGCCTTGAGCACCTCCAGACATCCACAACCTCTTTGGGTAACCTGTGCCAGGTCCTCACCACCCTCACAGAGAATAATTTCTTCCTAACATCTAATCTGCCCTCAGTCAGTTTAAAGCCATCACTCCTTGTACAGCCTTCTGGTTCCTACCTTCCCTTCTTTCCTAGAGAAATCTGACCAGGACACAGAACTGGGTGAGCCCTCCACAGAAAAGCAGCAGCCATGGGGAGACACAAGGCTCTGGACCCCTGCCCCCTCCTCAGCTCTGAAACTCCTTTGCTCTCCTCACTTGCAGTGACCCTGGATGTGGGGGTCCCCTCTGTCCTGCTCCTTGCTCTCTGTTCAAGCCCCCCAACAACCACCACTCACCTCTCTTGTGGGGTTTTTTCCCTTTTTCTGATCTCCTCCATGTCTATATCAGTTTTCTCCCCCTTCACACGTTTCCTTCTCTCCTTTCCACTATTATTTTTCCATCTTTCTTCCCTCCTACCTCACCCGTAACATCCCCTTCCAAACTTCACCCCAAGGCATTTTTTCTCACTGGAACTCTCCTGCAGGAAAGAATGACTGGGTTCATAAAGCACAGCTAAAATCTCTGCTTAGGCACATCTTTCCGCTTTCCCTTTCCTCTCCCTCTCTTCCCCACACACTGCAAGCTGTGGGGGCAGAGACATGATTTTCCTGCATATCTGCTGGCACACACTGCACACTGTTGTTCTGCTGAGCTGTGAACCTCCCCAGCGCTGTAGTAAAATCAAGTGGCTTAGGCAAGGGACACGGTGGATATATTTGCCTTGTTTCTTGGAAACCTGAAAGGCAAAATCCTGTTTAGTAGAAAATGGTTGGACATTTTTGCACCGGGAGCCGGAGGAGGGAAGAACTTTCGGCCAGAAAAATATCGGTTTTCTACTTGAAAATGGAAATGTACCTAAAGCAAATACTAATAAAAATGTTCGACTCACAATATAGTTTCCATCTCGATGGAAGAATTTCCAGCAGCCTTAGCACAGTATTTTCTATAACTTATCATGTATCATGTTTATTCTGTGTGGATTATTTATGTACAAAAAGCAAATATTTTGTGGTTTTCTCTTGATACTAAAGATTTTTTCAAGATTAGTCACCACAGTCAGCCTTCCTGATTGAAAATATTTATCAGAAATCAGTAAAAGATCAAAACATGAAATGTGAGGTCCTAATAGTTCATTAGATTTCTAGTAATGAATTCTTCCAGAATGTATGATTTTCACTAAGTAATAAAGCTTCATATAGTTGTTTTAAATTCTTCAGGTCCCACACTCAACCCCCCCAAAAATCTTGAGAAAATCTCATTTCACAGTTTCCCATAAAACCAGGTGCAAAACAGCTGCTTTGGGCATGGAAGGATTCCTGAAGCACTTCATTGGTATCAGTAGCCACTGAAAAACCATGAAATTGAAGGGATTTTGATAGGTACATTCCCAATCCTTCAAGAAGGTGCCATGGAGGATAGGATGGCTGAGCATTTCCAGCATTTGCAGGAGGGACATTCACGCAGTCTGCTTTTCCAAACTCTGTGGAATATTGCAGTCATGGCTCCATTTTCCTGTGTTTCATTGCTGAAAACACCCTCAGTTTGCTCTGCAGTGCTGATACGGGTCGCTGACATCCCAAAGCTCACTGAGGGCCTCCACAGAGGAAGGAACTTTCCAGCCTTCCTTAATGGAAGATAAATGGCTATTTTTGTGTGGCTTTCCTGGGCTGCTACTGCCTTCCCCACCCACCTTCCCCTGGATCACTTGTTCATATATGTTTGTGCCAGTTTGGCCAAATTTGGAAGAAAATATCTCCTGAGGGAAAAAAACAGGTTGCCACCACCCCTCCCCCTACCAGGTTCGGGGGAAAAAAATTACTTTTCCTCAGAGGAAAGTGAAAGAGATAAAAATTATTTATTTAACAGAACACACTGAAAAGGATAATAATGCTGAATAATAAAATCTCTCGCTGTGGAGAGAAACCTGGAAAGATTTCAGGCTCCTTCCATAGGTGTAGATGTTAGTGTCTATATCCTCCTCCTCAGGGCTGTTGGAGGACAATGTCCACTAAGGTAAGAGGGAGATTTTACCTATAACTGTGTCCAAAGCCAATTAAAGACAAAATCTCTCTATAATTCATCTTCTTCAGCACTATTTTGATTGATCACCAGGTTTCCTTCTGCTGAGTACCTGTCTTACTATAAGCCTTGCTTTAAAATGGTCCTCTCCAGACAGGTTCTGTAGGAGCTGTAATTTAATTTAGGTGATTCAGCCCTAGAAATATTTACCACCTATGCCCCGTTCCTCCTCCACCAAACTGAGTTCTGCAGCTTCACAGGAATATCATTTCAGTGACCATGTTTTCATCCACCTGGAGAATGAAAAGGGTGAGATCATGTAATGTAATAAAGCCTGTAAAATTAAACTTAAATCACTGAGGAAGCAACAGAAGCAGCTGCAGGTTCCAGGTTGCTAGATGTTGGGGGTTTTGTTTTGGGGTTTGGTTTTTTATTAGAACTCAACTGAACCACTTCCTGTTCAGCATCAATTTAAAAATATGCTGTTCTTAACTACAGGTTAGGCATTTCACTCACTATGTATGGCATTTGAGGAAGACATAATGATATGTGCTTAAAGGAGTCAAAACAGTGAATCAAACATTGATACTGGAAGAATGACAGTTCTTTTTTCCACCTCTACTTTAAATGATTATTTTAAAGAAGAACACTGTGCAAATTGCAACAGCTTTAGCAAGACAACTCACCTACTGGGACAAACTCTGACTCCACTGTATTGTAAAGGATGTTTTCCAGGGCCAGGGGGTAGATGGTCATTCTGGTTGTAAGACTGATACCAGTGATATTCCTACTGTGAAGAAAGTATTCAATTTTCATCATTTGCTTAAAAAAGTACCGTTTTGTTTTAACAAATGGGAACATAAATGAAAGATATTTCTGTGTGCTCTGCTTACATGAATATTTCCCAGTGTTTTTATATCTCGGTTCTCCAAGGAATAATGTTTTCAATTTCCTTCTGAAATGTAAAATAAGACCTCTGGGGTTAAGGACTCCAGAAACGAAATTTCTTACTTGCTTTCTATTTAATTAGCATGAAACAGATCATGTAATCATTCAGGGATAAATCCTGACCTCTCTGGAGAGAGAGGAGAGAAAAGAATAAAGGAATTTTCTTCTTTTGTCAATAGCAAACAAACAAATGCATAAAATATAGGAGGGTGAACTGGCATTTACTGTTCTATTGGAAAGTCACCCTCTAATCAGAGGGGCAGGCTGGCTGGTGACAGAACTCATCAGCAGCTGAAGAAGGTATTTAAAATGCTGCTCCAAGTGCTTCATGCCATTGCAAATCGTAGAATCATTAAATTGTTTGGTTTGGAAGGGACCCGAAAGATCATCTAGTTCAATCTTACTGAAAGTAAACCAGTTTTCAACTGCTGAACCAGAGGCATTTACTTTCCACTGTCTGTGTTACCTGCATATTCCAGGTCAACTTTTGGTTTAGAGAAGTCCACAGATGGTGAAGAACCATTATATAACTGTGTGTCCATAGGCAAGACGAAACCTTGGCCCAGTGCTCTCAAAACTGTCACTATTTATTGACACTTCTCACATTTTTCCACTGCCTCTGGAAAAGCAAGCTGCAGTGCTAACACAGCCCATAATTGGTTAGAGACGCACAGCTGAGCCTTCAGGCTCACAGGCTCTGGAGACCAGAGCACAGGGACTAAACCCAGGACCATTTTCCATGAGCAATTCTCACACCCAAAGCCACGACCCTTTCTCTTCCAAGGAGACGACAAATTTGATGGCACAAGAGGCTTTCTTCACAGCCTGGGTTAGCCCTGAGCAGGTGAGGTTGGAAAGCAGCTTTGAGGTGCTGTTGTGAGTGGAAGGGAATATTTTAAATCCCACTATTACCCTGCCTGGGCATCTTTTGCTTTAACACTGGGCAGCCAGAGCTCTCTGGATACGGAACAGGTTTAGCACTGACCACAAATAGGAGGCTGCTCCTCAGTCCCTGCCTTTGCAAGAGCTGCATACTGTTTCTGGCCCAGGGATTTTGGATGTTATAACCCTGACCTGCTGTTCTCCTGACTCCAAATATCTGTTTGTGCCCGTGAAGTGCAAGGCAGGTACAGAGCCAGCCCTGTCTGCTAGCAGGCTGCATTTATTTCTCCCTGGAAAGGCTTCCACAGACTATAGATGCAGCAATAAACATCTGAAATGCCAGGAGAGATGGTCTACTAAATGCATGAAGGTAACGACATAAATGAGTGGAACAAGCAGGTACTGGAGAAGCAAATTAGACACTTGGCTTCCTGTAGCTAATTTAAATGGGAAATGGGAGTTGTTCCAGGTATTCAGTAAACAGGCTTGCAAATTAGCTTCCCACAGTTTCCTTATGCTGCTGTACATGTATAAAAAAACATCTACTGTGGTTCACTGCTTTAACTCACTTTGTTTCCCAAATCAGTGAATTTTCCCATTATTTTTGGGTTTTTTAGCATGAATGTTTTCACACCTGGTTGTGAGCAAACAGAGTGGGAGATAACTGTAAGGAAGCACTGGGCTGTTAATAACCAGGTAGCCAGATTCCTTATTTGTGAAATGTTCCTTGAGCCTGGTGTTACCAGGGGATACAAAACTGCTTTTCAGTAGCTGATATCTCCCTGTATGAGAGAGAGAGAGAGAGAGAGAGGCTCAGAACAGCTTCATATCTTCATCCCTGCCTTCAATTCCATATGAATTAACTGCAGGCCAGTTCAGGCTCCAGAGGAGAAGCACAGAGGGAAGGAATCTGCTCCCCAGAACCAAATCATCTCCTGTTCGTGGGGAGAAAGGGGTCTGGAAGGACACCTATTATTTAATAAGGGAAAAAATGGTGTAAACCAACCAGTTACTTCAGACTCCAATCTGAGCTCTAGATTAGCTTCAAACCTTACCCCAAGATGAATCTATATGACAACAGATCTAACTGCCTGTACTTGCCCTCAAAATATCCCTTCTCTGGCTAAAGACAGTGGTGAAGATGGTGCTGCTGAGCTCGTGACAGTCTCTGGCGAGTACAAACACGTCCCATAAGCTTTTTACAAACAGTCCTTCCCTGTGTGCTCCCTACCCCTACGTGGGATGTAACATAAGAGTAGGGGAGCCTTGCGTGCCTCCCTTTCAAACTGGTCAGAGACCATTATCCTTTAGGAATATAATGTCAAACTTCTGATTCCTGGCTGTTGAATCATCAGCAAAGGGGCCAACAAAGCTCGGAGCAGGACACCAGAACACCAGAACTACCCACAAACCATTTAAGCTGGGAATATTCAGTTTGCTCCGTTGTCCATTTCATTTGAATGCTAAAGGCAAAAAAGAAATCAGCATTTCCACTTCTGCTCATTCCTTATATGGTGAAATGTTAGATAACTTGTGTTATTTATAACTTGCACATTTGGTATTTTTTTCATAAAGGGGGGAGGAGGAGGACATAGTGGGCAAGAAGACTCTGGATCTTTTCCTGTCTGACTGAAGAGTTAAGAATTAAACTGTGTCAAAAGAGAGCAGTCAACTTTATACCTATGCCTTGTAGAAGAGCAAATCTTGACCTGGACAATTAAAACTGATGTAGTTTATGACTTTAAAAAAGGGATCTACACACATACCACATACAGCATGGTAAAAATTGATGAATATCAATCCTAAAGCTTTGAGCTATAACATAGCCTTTACATGTTTGCATTTCAAGACCTCTACACTTCCCAACTTAGTAGCACTTCTAAGAATAAGACCCTGGAAATAAGGTTTTGGACTTACAGAGATAGAAGATGTCTCACATAAGCTCCTGGCCTTCCTCCTGCCACTGCTGAGTTGCATTTTCAATCATCATGAGCTGCCTGACACAGCTATGCCACTGCTCATTCCCAGGTAAAGGGCTCTCCATGCCTCTTGTCACTGCCATCCAGCTGTGTTGTCTCATCTGGTCATTTTATTTTTCATCAGCGTCATTGTTCTGAAGGTAGATCCTGCCAAACCTCACCAAAATGACTGTTCTCCCTCCACGGTGCTCATGCCATGTGTAGTGTGGAGCCTTCCCACTCCCTGGCCCTGGGTTTCACAGACATCACTCACCAACCCCTCTTCCAGCAGATTTATTTCACATGTGAAGGGAAGGTCACACCATTACCCTGCCACTTACCCCAGCCCCCTGATCAGCATGCAGTGACATTTCTCTGCCATATTCATGAACCAGACCTCTTTTTAAAAGTTTCAAACAGGCAATTTTATTTCACAGAAATCAGTTTTGGACAAATGACCTTTACCTGAGTGTGTGTGGCAGCTCTGTCAGGCATTCTGCAGGGCTGCAGCACAGAACTCCGAAGCACATTATGCTGCCCTGTGTTATCTTCCCAAAATGTCAGTTATTTTCTGCCTAGTGGCATTTAACTTGGGGGAAACCTCTCTGCATGCAACAGTCTTTGTCCTAACTCTTCACTCAGCAACAGCAATGATATAAAGAAGATCACAGGTTATTTCTAAATTAAGCCTAAAGCAAAGGTAAGAAGGGCATGACATACGTGAATTTAAAGGCAGCCTTTAGCTGTGGTTAAAAATTGCTTGCAGATGCTGACTACTGATTTTCTTTTTTCTTTTTTTTTTTTTTTGCCTTGCTCTACCTCTCAAAATATTGTTTTCAATGTCCTCATTGTCTTATTAGCCTTCCCTTCCCCCTGGATCCAGCGACATGCAAAAGGAATGACGGTAGATGTTACTTTTTCCTGCTCCGTGGCAGAGAGGAGTGTAGGGTTTCAGAGATTGTAAACTATTTCTTCTGCACTGAGAGATTGACTGCATGGGTAGAGCCCATTAAATATAGCCATGCTGACAGTATCGCTTCGGAGAGTTCTGTGGGAAAAAATCTGTCTGCACTGTGTTGGTACCTCCAGCCAGGCAGAGAGCTGTCTTGATAACTCATTCAGATAATGAATAAAATGTGGAATGAATTCCATGCAGGATCAGCACTCTGCTGATGTGAGAACCGGTTGCAAAACGTACGACAGGATCCTCCTGTGGCTGTTGTTTTAAGCCTGGCAAATACCGTGGATTGTATATGCTAAAGTCAGGATATTATTAAAATAAACCTCTCAAAACTCCAGAGAGTTGAGATATGACGCGGCTTCCTTTGAGCTCAGGTCCCCTTATCGCTGAGATATGTTGTGTGTGAATGCAATTTATATGAAGTTCTTTAAGAGCAGGACAGCCTGTTATTTCTGCCATGTCCAGGAAAATCAGGGAAGGTATGTAGCAGTAATAAATCAATTATTTCTTGCAAATTAGACCAAGATAGCATTGCCTAACAGCAGTCTTCCAGATGGTCAGGATGAAAGGTGGACTGGGCTGGAGGGGAAGGGAGGATTTCTAGATAACCAGAATAAATGGGATACGCTTCAGCAGTAGAACTGGAAAGATCCAGAGGAATGACACCTGTGTATGAGGAAAGAGATATCTGGCAGCTTGGGTTATGTCACTCGGTTGGCAGAGCAGGCTTAAACAAAGATTTTTTTCTTGACATCATCAAGGAGACAAAGCCTTTATGGTGTTGAATCAGGAGTAACCATGGGGAAAGGAAATGACAGATTTAAATAAATGTGGCGTGTTTGTACTCACCCAGTAACCTTCCTTCAGGTGACACAGGACACATTCCAGTTCTGCCAGGAAAGGTCTGTCCAGTACTCTTCAGATTGGGATGTTGAAAACAATAGTAATTACAATAAAATAAGTTTAAAGAAGTTTTGATCTTGCAAGTCTTTATCACACCTAACTTCCAGAAGCCGTACAGTGGTCAACTGAGCAAAGGCTATAACCAAAGAAATTTGATGTTAATTAGCTAGAAATTAACATTAATTCACTAATATTCATATCTTGAGATAATAAAATATGACATCTACTAATGCAATACATTAATATTAATTATTTTAATGTTGCTCTGTTACTAATCAGAGGTAAAACCCTGAATGTTATTGAAGGGAATCTATACATTGGTTGCCAAGAGGCAGCAGAGTTTGCTGAACAATCTTGATTGTCAGCAGAATGGCTGATTACATGAGTCCTTCAAGGAGGCAGAGGTTCAAAACCCAAAAAAGTCCCTGACTGCCCAGAAGGGATGACCAAGTGGGAGCCCAAGTAACTGGATCCAGCCTGTGATTCCCTGTGGCCTTGTGACAAGCAAACCAAACAGATTAAAAGCATTTTTGCAGGTATTTGTCAGTGAGGACCCAGAGGGTCTGGTGAGGCACCGCCCAGATGCTGGGGCCACCTCGGAACATCTGGCTGGGAATAAGAGTGGCTCTGAAGTGTAGGAAAGCTGATGGTGATAAACCAAATAATCCCCGCTAAGTCTCCATAACAGACCAACGTGTCTCTCCCTGCTCACTCCGAGAGGGAATTTGTCACTCAGAGGATTTGGGATGAACCTAAAGGAACAGCTTTGCACTTTGTGGGAAGCAAGAAACGCTCAACATCATTTTGTGCCTACGCCTAAAACACTGGTGAAGAAGTACATGTTTTACCAGAGGCGTTTTTTCCAGCATCTCTCAAATTGTTGCCACTTTCACAGCTCTCCTAAGACAATTCTTCAGCACAACTCTTTCCCCCATCTCTGAGTTTGCTCAGGTCTAACTGCACTTGGGCAGCTGATGAGAGCATGTGGTGCAAAGGCTGCGTAGCTCATGGGGGACACGCTCTGAAAGAACAGGGCAAAGACAGAGCTATGTCCCTCCTACCTCGTGCAGATTCTGGGCTGAACTTGAACCCAGGGCAACATGGAATAGCCCCATGCTCTGCTATAAATTAGTTACAGACTCCCCAGTGCTGCCCCCATGACAATGTGAAGATCAAAATCAGCTGAGGGCTCTCACCAGGCACTGGGTCTCACTCTGCGTTTTGCATCAGTCACACTGTCTTCATCAAAATGACTATTTTTTCTCTTTTCAAAGACAGAAAACATCCACATCTGCTATATTTGGATGCTGGACATCTGAAAAAAGAATCACCCATGAAAACAGCCTGAATGAACCTGCTGAATGGCAAAACCACTGCCAATGAGACTGAATGATTTTTCTAGCAGAGATGTTTTTGCTGTTTTTTCCTCTGAAAAAAATAGAAAAGGATGGGGGAAGAGCTGGTTTCTTTTCTCATGCGTGCACCCATCATCAACAGCTTTGTTAAGGCAGGAAAATGATTTCTAGGTTGTTTTTCTTGTTCTTAAAACTTGTAAATTCAACAAAAGTGTTTTGGCTGTTATTGTGAGGTAATAAATACAGAAATTCAGAGCACAGAAATTCCAGGGACAGAAGTATTTAATCCAGACACAGTGAAACAGAAACATGAATCTCTTTGAGAATGAGGCAAGGGAAAACCAAAAAGCAAGGGAAGAGGATGAGGGTTTGTTCCAAGGTCTCCTTTGTAAGTGAAGAGGGTGGGTGGTTCGAGATAAAATCAGGAATTTGACTTCTCAGGACAGATGGATTTGAAAAAGGAAAAAAAAAAATACATCTACAGGCCAAACTAAAAATGGTTATCATGGCAAAGTTATGGGCTGCTTCAGGCTGCCAAGACAAATAGCTTGCATCCCAAAGCAGTAAAGGTTATATGCATGGAAAATGGAGCTATCCCTGAGGACTAACTAATATACTACAATTATTATTGTAGTTTTATCAAAGAGTTTTGAGAGAACCAGGGCACGCTGAGCTACCTAGTCTGACTGCATCTACAAAAGTCTTAAGAAGAGATGCTCCAGCCTAAAAAGTTTTCATCTTCTGATCTTCATATTCTGGCTAAAATCAGCTAATGCTGTTTGAGAGGTGAAGGCAGTGTCACTTCAGCAATCAACCAGAACTGACTGAGGTTACTGATGTACTGAAAATGTTTGAATTTCAGTAAGTTTGAAGTTATTTACTAATAGGCCTCATGCCACTGCTGGAGGAGGTATGCCCAAGTGAAATGCAATCGCTTGTGGAATTTCAGCTAAGTGCAGGTATTACAGGGGAAAAAAACCATCCACACTTCTGACAAGGTTGTATCAATCTCCACTTATCTGCTGTTTTAGTAAAACTGCCAAGGTATTCTGAAAGGCACTGTGTTCAGCCTGGCACTTACTCCGATGCACTGATAATACACATTATTATGTAATTATTATAGATTTATATTTGTTATCATATAAGAATATCGCTTCTTTTTGGAGCAACCCTCGTGGCTGTAAGAGAGTGTAAATTCCCCCATGTCCCATATTTCTCCAAGAAGTGCAGCCTAATGGCTAGAGGAAAGCACAGGACACTGGGATCTCCCAGGCTTCTTTCCCAGCTGTGCAAACTGTGAGGGTCAGCTTCTCTTCCACACAAATCAATGAAACTCTGCACTGAACTTTCCCGGGAACACAACAAAATCCTTAATCTCCCGCTGCCTTCCTACCCTATCCTGCAAGATATCAAGCACATCAGCCCAGCAAAGCCCTTCAGCAAATGCCTGAACCTCTGCAGCCAAATCCAGTGCTTGTGGTGAGCAGAGCTGCTGCTTCCAGGGCCAGGAATGAGTGGGGGGCGACTACATCCATCCAACCCCCAAAGGATGTTTCAAACATTAAGTAACAGGATTCCTGGAGACTGGGCACAGGATGCAACAGAGGGAGATTATCATTTCTATCCCTATTCTTAATAGCTATTAATGGAAATGGGTGATAAAGTATCTCTACCTACACATATACAACATCTCTCTCATCCTGCCAAGGTAGAGCATTATCCTGTAAAAAAGCAGGAGTTCAGGCTGGGGAAGGGGCAAAAGAAAAAGGAAAAGCTGTTTATAACACGTTAAGCACAGTTTGGAAGTTTATACTTTAATTCTCCCCTGGGAAGCCAGAACCTACCTACAGGGTGTGTTGAGTTAGTTCCTCATTCCTTCTTGGCTTTTTTTTTCTTTTCCAAACTTCTTTTGAAACCACGGTGTGTGGAGCATACCTTGCCCCGGGGGAACATATTGCTGAGCCATTACTCACACTATAAAAGGGTGCTACTTCTCACTCCTCCCTTTCTTTGAGGCCCCGTTTGGAGGTGAGGAAAGGGCTGCCACCAGAGCCCAGGGTTAACCAGCGCTGGGGCACTGAGCAGGGTGGCTGTGGGGTGCTCAGCCATGGTGCCTGGCTCTGGGGAGCTCCAGCCTGGGGTCAAGGTGGGATTCAAAAGCACAGCCTGAAGGCTTGGTGTATCTCCTAAAGCTGTTGTAGCCTGGGAGATGGGATTGGGTTAAGAGCTTTCTTTGGGGGGAATAGTTCCCTAGGAAAGACTAGTTTCTGTCTCCTGAATGAGTGGGGTTTAGGAGGGAGGGAAAAAAGGGGGTGTGCTCTGAAATTTAAAGGTAAAATCCCTCACTCCCAGTTTCAGTGGACTCTGCCCCTTTTCTGTTTGCTTTTCCCTCGGCATGTGCTGGCAGTTGGCCCCAGCTGAGGCTCAGGTGGGGTCACGTTGATGCCCAAGTCCCAGCAAGGCTCCAAAGCTCTCCCCTTCCCCTCAGCACAGCCCTGACCTCACAGGTCTCAGGGCTGCAAGGAAAAAGGAGAAATGTTTTATGGTTTATAAACTTCTCTGACTTCATACACCCCTGTGAACCTGCAGCCTTCCAGCTCCCGAACACACCGCAACCCAAGCTACGTGAATGAGGAGAAAATCATCAATGTAGTTAGCAATGTACCATAAAATTCACTGATTAAATTACTGGATAAATATTTGAGTGGATCTAGCTGACAGGTATGTCATGCATGCAGTCTTAAAATAGGAAGGCAAAGGGAAATGAGGGAGAAATGAGCCAAGGAAAAGGAATGTGATTTCTGGTAACACAGCTCATGTTCATCAGTGCCTTTTTGGCAATACAGAGGATGTGTGTGGTGAAACTGAGAGCAAGGCACCACGTTAAAATAAACTGAGAGAAATTGCAGCTATGAAGGAACAGAGCATTAAGCAGCAGTTCCCCGGGAACAAGACTGGTGAACGAATTTATGGGGATTTACATCAGCTGAACCTGGCAGGTAGTTTTTAACATGCTTGTAAGAAACTGAGGTAGCTATTTCCAGCAAAATCTCGGGAAGCTGGGGCGAATGTGGGCTCACTGGAGAGGCACGATGCTCTCACCAGCCTCTGATGGTGCTGGGCTGTGCCTCCACACTGGCTCCTCCACCTGCCATCTCCAAGAGGGGCTGGCTGTTCCTTCCTCAGCCCAAGGATCTTGTGTTTAATTTACAAAGATGGAGGGAAGAGTTTGCCCTGCTGTAGGAACACATCAGTGTGTGGCAGCCAGCAGGACTCAGCTGATGAGCTGTCGAGACACGCACAGCACAACTCCAGGCAGCATCACCACATCCATCAGGTCAAGCCTGAGAAGGTCTCTGAGGACAGGCTGATCATGTTTGTGCCATTCCAAGTAAACAGTCTGCACAGGAATTACTTTAAAACACATCTAATTCATTTTTGACCGATTTTGCAAATGTTTCCCCTTTCCTCAATGCGGCATTGACTGGCCCTGCAAACCATTTGGCAGTGGCCGGGGTGGTGTGTGCAGTCGCTCTGCTCCTTGATGTTACCTCATCAAAGAGCAGCTGAAAATGATATTTCCAGCCAGACGGTTTTCGAGAGTGGCCGGTGAACTCGCCCTGCCCTGTGCCCTCCAGCTGGCGATTAGAGAGGCTTCCTGTATGCCAGTTCAGTGATAAATTTAAGATTGCGACATGCTGACCAGAAAAAAAAAAAAAAAAAAGTAAAAATCGTGACAGGCTATTTTTGGTTTCAAAAGAAACTCCTCTCGCTGGATCTTTTTGAGCCCTCACCTCCACGTACAGCTGCAGAGGAGAAGGAAAACAGGATGCGGGGTTGTAGAGCTGGAGGAATGGAGCGTAAATCAAAGGAGACAATCTGGTCCCTGTGTGGTGCCTGGGTTAGACCCCAACCTTTGAGCAAGGTGAGCATTTGTCGCTTGCTGGGGACTCTCCCAGTAACAGCTTTGCCCAGCTGCCTGAACGTTTATACTGGGCCATAGCCGCGTCTCACTTTTTCCTCCCACTGTGTCACCTCCTTCCCTTGTGCTGACAAGTGATTTAGACAGCCTGCCCTGCTGGCCCTGCATTTGAAATGTAAATCAAACATAGGACATAAAGCTGGGTTTCAAAGTTGACTATTAACTAGGGCGGAAGGGGTGGCGTAGCAAAAACAAACAGTTCCAAGTTCAAGTCTAAACCATGAGAGCAAGCTGAAAACCCTTCCTGCTCTCCCATCGCCAGCCAGCACGAGGGTGAGCGCTCTCCCTGGGGCAGAACGTGCTTGGTGGCTGCCTGAGCTCCTATCCCAGGTGCCTGGATTCCAAATCAAGTCTGACAACCGACTTCAAAGGGAGGAGGGTGCTGGGATGCTCTGGTTGGCATTGCACATCAGTATGCAGTGGCTTTAGTCATAGAATCACAGAACGGTTTGGGTCGAAAGGAACCTTTAAATGACACCAAGTCCAGGGCTCCTTGCAGCTCCTGGTGTCCAGGAAGCTTTTGACATTGAGCTCAGCAGCGTGCTCGGTCCATCAGCTAACACCCTAGAACGCTTCACCAGGCCCTGCCAAGGAAAAGCTGGTGTCTGAAAGCAGCATCTCCTCAGCCTCCACCAGGAGAGTTAATGTCCAGCTGTATCTCACAAGATGCAGGGGTCCCCTGAACCTGGAGGCACCTCTGCTGTCTTAATGCTTTCAAAACAGTGGAAGTTTTGCCCCAGAACTATTGGAGGCCCAAAGCAAATCAGTGGGAACCTGGTTTTAATCAAGTAGAGTGTACTTTTACCATTACAGAATGTAGTTCATCATTTATTTACCCATCACCCCCAAATAATTTTAGGGGGGGAAAAAACCAGCAGCAAAATTTATTTTCTCTGAGATGATTTTGACTATGACTTAGAAATTTGTCTCTGATAAGGTACATAACAGTTTTCTGGACCTGGCGTGGTCAGCATCAAATCCTGCCTGGATAGGAAGTGAGATTTCTTTGCTCTCAAGGACAATCTAACAGGACAGAAAATCCTCACCTTTCCCTGAATTCCTTAAGGCAGTATTTTTAGTGGAAATTTTCTGCCAGTGAGAGATGCTGAGAAGAGCAGCTGTGAAAAGGGCTGTTCTCCAGCAAGCAGTGATGGTCCCAGCAGCGCTGGGCACCAAGCTGGCTGAGCAGGGGACAGCTCCAGCCTTCAAACACCCGACTCTGATAGATGGGTCACGGCTCCTGGTAGACAGGAGGGTGTCCTGGACTCCAGGGAGCACCTCTGACTGTCAGCCGGGGCAACCTCAGGCACATCATTGCATCTTTCTTCCCCTCAGTGATCCTATTTGTGGAGTGACAGCACTTAACCGCTGCTGAAGACTTATTTTGGGGAGAGGAGCAGTGCTGTGGCACTGCTGAGCGATGTTTCCCTGTGTCAGCTCTGCGTTTCTGTCCCCAGGGCTGTGCTGGCACCTCTGAGTGCACAGGAGGCTGTTCCATCCCGGGGAGCAGCTCCACCCCGGTGCTCTCTAAAGGCAGAGAGCGCCAAGTGTGGTTTCACATGAGCTGCTAACCAACATCCCTGTTAATAACATTCCTTTGTTGATAGCTCGGGCTGTTTTCAAACAAGGCTTTGTCATCTCCTCCAGTATTGGAAAGCATTGTCTGAAGCCATATAGGATGATAACTGTGTCCTGGTCTTCCTGTAACCAATGTGTCACTGCAGTGAAGTGCTCTCATTAGGCAGCATTGCAGAGCAGTCAAAGCCAATTTACCAGAGCAGCAGTGAGGATATCATCGCACAATCTCCATTTCCATTACACAACTGGATCTAACTCTCTTTTTATTTTTAGGCTAACCATGCTGAGCTTTCAAATTGCCTTGATGACAATGTAGCTTTTAACTGATTTGTCGTGGCTGGTCGTTTTGCACATGAAAGTTGCTACTAGCTGATTAGGAAAAAAAAAATCCACCATTGCTTCTTCTATTGCTCACGAAATTGCAATCCTCAATCTGCAGCTTGAAAAGCATGTTGCCATGGAAATGATGCTTATGCTGTCGTAAATAAAAGTATTCCAGGGTCACCAGGGTCTGCGGCATAAACAGGGGCACAAACACTGCCTGGAAAAGTGCCAGAGTGCTTTAAACATATAGGAAGATAATTTTAATGGTATTTCACTTTCACTGTTATCAACAGAAGGACTGATGAAGGTTAACACATAGCTATAACCTTGGCACAAAAGCAAAGCAGAAAAAGTCTTGGCTCTTGGTATTAATAAGAGTAGAGAAAAACGTGTCACAGCCCTCCCGACCAGCGTTTCCCAGCTCAGTCAGAGCAGAGTTCTTTTCCCACTGCACCTCTCCCACATTCAGCAGTGAAATCTCATTGTACGTTCACTCAGGTGCAGTTTTCTCGGATTCATTAACACAGCACACGAGAGCTCAGGAAAACCAGCTGATGCTGTGAAATGCTGTGTCATGGACTACCTGCTGATGCAGTGAATATTCCCCGATTCTCTGCCTACATCCCACCTACAGCCCAGGAAACCGTGGGAAATTGGTCTTTTCCTTGGAGGGGAGACACTTTTGAGCAAGATCCCAGCTGAGGGAAGGTGCCCGTGTGCCTTTAACTGGTCCTGTGTGAGAGCAGTGGGAAACAACTCCCTGCAGGACCAAGAGCCAGCATGGACACAGCTCCAAGGGAGAAATCCGGAGGCCAGCAACAGAGAGGGTTTGGGATGTGTTGGTTCATGTGAGTGTTGAGGAGGAAAACAGGCAGTTACTGTTTCTGGTGGGTTCTTAACTGTTCAATGGACTGCTCAATGGCATTAAATGGGCCATACCCTGAAGCTGCCTTGGGCAGTATCAGATCAAGGATACACGCTTTTCTCTTTGTGTTTTTAATACCCACACAAGCATTTCGAGCACAGGCAGTCACTTTAAATAAAACTACAGAGATTGCAAATGCCACAGCTTGCTTATTTACTTACTGTCTCTTAGTCTGCCCAAAATGTGGAAATAATGTTTCCAGAGATGCTGGAATTCATGTGCCTGTTGAGAATCCTGGCTCCTGTCCTGGATGATATTGCATATTCAAGGGATGATTCACTCACTCCTGAGAGGGAGGAAGGACTGTACCAGCTGTACCACCTCTCCGTGGCTGACTGACAGCCTGGTGATGTTTCCACAAGGAAGCCTCATGCCTCCAGGTTAAGCCAGCAATTATGGAACAAACAAAAGAGAAGTGAAACGGAGAGATGAATCACTGAGAGACCAAACAAAAGAGAATTGGAAAGGTGATGCCCAAGCCAGACTGACAACAAAATCTTCATTTGTCTCGGCCCAAAATGTGCAGAGAGGATTCTGCATTTCTTTTTTGTGCAAATCAATAATGCACTTTGCTGTCTGCAAGGGAGGATTTGGGAGGGACCAGCTCAGCTTTTAGGGCTTTGTCACCTCACTCCTGTGAGAGGCTGGTAAAACCCACAGCCAGCAGCCCTCGGATAAAGCCAAGTAAAACCCAACCCTAATACTCTTGACTGCTCCATAAACTGACTTAAAAGTTCAAGAAATAGGTTTTCCCCTTTTGTACTCCAGTTTTTAAAAAAGCTTTCATCCCTGTTGGGACAGGAACTGTGTGGGATACGGGGCTGATACCATGTGCATTACACACCTCGCCATAGATTTATCACAGAAGGGCTGGCCAGGGCTTTGAAGGCAGCTGACGGCTCCCAGCTGGCCAGGAACTCACTCGTGTGGCCTCTGCAGCTTCCTAATGGGAACAGGGTGGAAAACCTGGGCTCAAAGGTTGCCCAGAATGACTAAGAGAGGAAAAATCCCTCCTGCCACTCCTGTGCTAATCAAAGGGGTGTGGAGAAGAGGTTTCAATTCTTCACTGCCAAAGAGGAAAAGAAGATAAATACATATATATATATATATATACATAGAAATTTCACAGCCAATTCCTGTATTAAGGAAGAAGCCTTCATGCCATCAAAATCAGTCTTGAAATTAATCTTGCTTGTGATGTAGGGAAACTGAGCCAGATAGCCCAAGCTCCCTTGAAATGTCTTTCAAACACATCTAATCTGTTTACTCCCAGGTTTTACTGCTGGCGGTACCTGGGACTTCGCCTCAGAGATTTCCTACAGTTTGTGATCCCAGCAGGTCAAAGTTTCCAAAGGTGGGGAGAAGAGGCAATCCCTTCCCTGCCTGTACAGAAGGTATGTGCCTTGGGGCTACTAATTTAGAACCAATGAATCAGGAATAAGTCACATAAAAACCGTCCAGCACCGGTGTTTACAGAGCACCTCCTCTGAGCAGACAAAGGCGTGTGTCAACAGGGAAAGTGCCGTGTAGTTTGCGTGGCTCGGTGTATTTAAACAGCTTTTGCAGAGATGGGAACATGTTGCCAGGGAAGCAGGAGCCCGCACGGATAGAGGTGCCCTCCTGCTCCGTACAATGGGAAAACGGAGCTGCCCCTGCACTCCCCGCTTTTTGTTTTCGTCTTTTCAGCTTAAAAAAAAGGCAGAGAAGGCAGTTCTTCCAGAGGCTGATTAATGGCCCTTCTGCACAAACTGCATTTTGCACATATTTAAAAATCTTGAGCTAGATAACTCTTTGACCTAAAATATAATAGGGTTTTTTTTTTCTGATAGTGTCCGACATTTGTACATTTTAATACTTTATTGTTGAAGCAAGTCCTTTCTAACTTGAAGAACAAAGTGGCTCTGGATGCCTGTGCACCCCCTGCACGTGTGTGGCTGGTGGCTGCTCTGAGACATCGCTAGTCCAGCTCTGGGGCTCACCAACACATCTCAGACCACCAGGAGAGACATCTCAGTCTGGCACCAAGAGGCCCAGGAAATGTGCCCGGCACAGCTCCCATTCCCATGGTGTGTGGTCCCTGGGGTGATCGATGTCATGCCCTGCCTGTGAACCATTCCCCAAATTTTCTCTTCCCCAGAGCTCTGTGCGTGTGTGTGATGTGAGACCAGGTTATATTAAGCCCACTGCTCAAAGGACCAGGGACGACGGCTCCCAGGGGCACACAGCAACTATGCTACAGAAAGAGTGAAAAATTCAGGGAACAAATGGCACTGTAATCCATCTTACCTACCCGGAATAGATGTATCCATGTACTGATCTCTATAAACACACCCTTTTCTCCATATGGGTGGGTATATATTTATATGCACCAGCCTCAAAATACCAGTAAGTTTTTATTAGCCCCATTTGCAGATGGGGCGATGATGACAGACAAAGTGCTTTGATCCCTCTAGGCTGCTCCTCCTCGGGAGGGGAGAGTTGGAGTCTGCTCTCCCTAGGAGAGGTAGGAGAGGGAGGTGAGTTTTCCCAAACCCCAAGGAGCTCCTTGGTGCGGAGATCTTGCTCAGCTCTCCCTTGGAATCATGCTGGGAAATAAACATGAAAGTGAAATCGGCATTGTGAGATAGTTATGCAAGAGCGGGCGGATCCCAGGACTCAGCCATTGTTCCAAACGTTTAATTAACATTATGAAAGCTGATTAAAGGAAAATCTTTAACCTCCAGGGAAATCCCATTTTCTCTCACTTCCCATACTGCTGTAATTTTCACAATGTAAGAAGGAAAGTGTTATTTCAAGGCATGATTCATATCAGCTACAACCTGATCTTTGCCACAGTCATGTCCTGCATCTTAAATAATCACCAGCAGTGACACCAGACGGGGACACTTCTGAGACAGCATTTTTCCCCCTTTATCCCATGACCTGAATTGCCATCATAATTTCTAGACTTTGTGTCATCCTGGCATGATGACAAGTGTTCACCCACGCTCCAGAACTAAAAGTTGGTTCACAAGGACAGTGATACCTACCCAGACACAGCATCTCAGATACAAAGTGCGAATGACACGCCACAGTCCGGCGTGGTAACAGCAGGGGCTGTTTGCTTTGGGCACTGCAGCAAATTCCTTTGAAGACAGCAGAGTGGAGCACCATCTCCAGTGACTCCCACCTAACCTTGAGCCAACCACTTACTCTTTCTGCTCTTCTGGAATCGGGGGCAAAGGCAGTGTTACCTCTGAGGCACTGCAAATTCATGAATATAAGCAGGCACTGGAGATGTTTAGGTGGAAATTGCTATTGTAAATCATGTCAGTGGAGAGATTTGCTTTCAGCTGCAGCGGGTCTGTGAGCAAGCGCAGCCCCCCAGTACTCAGCTGTGTATGGGTGGCACATTGCCTCTCTGCTCTTCCAGGACTATTTTAATTATATGGCATGGCCCATCAGAGACCTAATCCCAGGATCTAATCCTGGAGGCAACAGACAGCTGACTGTCTGCACTGTGTACTCGGAGAAGCGCCCCTGGGGCTGCAACGAGAGCGATGGGACAGGAGGACAAGCACTGGCACCACACACAGAGCAGGCACCTGCCCGGGGACAGCCATGCCCCTGGTCACCCCCTGGCCAGGGCACCACCAGCTCCTCGACCTCTCTGACATGTGAGAGGCCCTGGGTCCTCTCCTGAATTAACAAGAATCTGGGTGGATGCTGCATGTACAGACCTCCAAATCTAATTAAGAACACACACGGCTCCAGTCCTTTCCGAGCATCGGGCTTATATAAATACACGGTACAAATACAGCCTCTGGCAGCAGGAACGGTCTCGTACTCAGATCTTCAACAGTTCTTCCCATCTGTAGATCCTGCAGGTCAAAGACATTGCAGAGCTTCAGGAACCATTCTGAAAAGGGGAATGATTATTTTTTCCCACTGTTGTCTACGTGTACGTGATGCAAAACCCATTTTAATTATGATACAACAGGGTCATCCTCACTACTCTGAAGAACAGGCACCACTTTTGTGCACACAGAGATGTTAGTAAAGCAGAAGCTCTACTTGTAGGATGAAATTCCTCCTTGAAAAAGCACTAGAGGTAAACCAAATTCACACCATGAATACCAAATGTATGAAATTCTGACTCAATAAGAGGCAGACAGCTGGGTATTCTGATAAAAATGTTCCTTTATTTTTTAATTTTTCTTTTCATTACCTGGATTCTGTGTTTGTCAGAGCAACAAAAACAAAACATAGTTTCTTTGATACGCGGCAAATCTGAAAACAATCCTGCAAACAGCACAACACAAAAACTCCCACAAAAAGGGAAAGCTATAAAATTTGAGAGGCGACGAGGCTTTCAGAAGTGCCAGTTTCCCAGTGCAATGGCTGGAAGGGTGGCCTGGCCTGGCGGCAGTTCAATCATTTTGTAACGAAGGACAAATACTTTCAACATCCTGAGAAAGAGGGCGGGGGGACGGGGGCACGACTCCCTTGCTTTCCCTCCTCCTGCTATTCTTTCTCCTCCCTCCCCCCACCCCTCGGATTTTCAATAGCTCTTTAGTGTTTCCATCAAAGGCTTTTACCATTCATCCTCCCTTCTGGTGCCTGCCTTCCACCTGTCTATCCATCACAGCCCTAACCCAGGTCCCCTTTTTTTTCCCCTCTTCGCTATTTTTCACGCGGTGGGATTTGTTTATAAGCTTCTGTATTACCTAAACTGCAGGGGAAGAGGCTGCTGGGAGGAAAGTGAGAAAGCAGGATTAAGGAGGAATAATTCAGCTCCGTTGCATTTCCATCTGAACGGTCATAAAATGTGCAAATCCTGTTCCTGGGAATTTCGTGTCAGAGGCCTTCCCTGCCACTGCCCTTCTCGTACCCCTTCTCTCTTTCCCTCTCATGGAAAAACAAGTGTTGGGAGGGATGCCTGGAACTCCACGGACCCCAAAAGCCACGGCGTGTGTGCCAGCAGGGAGGAGGCTCCTACCAGCACGTGTGCAGGGAGACACTCCAGATGTGGCCATAAACTGCAGACAAGGGGGTGGGAGGCTGCAGGGATTGAATCCAGCAGGACAACAGGAGTGAGCAGGGAAAGGCCGCTCAATATGACAGCTCCCAACACCCCCAGCTAATTAATGAGCCTGGGTAAAATACAAAAATAACCTTTCAAGCTTGTTGGCTCTGTAAGCAAATCGTACAGAAATATATGATTCAGACCCCAGCAGCTTGAAGAGTTTTCTACTCTCTCATTTTTAGCTCATCACCATCACAAGGCACCAAAATAGGCACAGGCCAGCTTTCCAGACCCCAGAGATCCACCAACAATCCACCTGTCAGCAAACTGTGAGACAGAAGAAGGGACACTGCTCTGTACAGGCCAGTGGAGATTTGTCACTGATTCAAGCAGAAGTCACTGTGGCCTCTGGGCACTGCTGCTACCTGGCCAGACACTCTCAGAGCAGCAAGTAGTGCTAAAAAACGAGGTGGCCCTCAACCTGTCTCCAACCCTAGTGGGCCCACAAACCTTTTCTTGGTGGACCTTCATGTCACATCTGCTGGACCTGGCAACAGCTAGCAGCTATCTTCCACTTACAGACACATCCTGGAGATACTGAGGATCACCCAGCAGGTAGCACATGTCAAAATAAGTTCCTTTGATTGGCAGTTATTTATTATTTTTAAATAAAATGAGAATAGATTGAATGCGTTGCTCAGCAGCAGCTCAGTTCTTTGTTTGGCAACTTCTTGGACAGTTTGACCATACATATGACAACACAAAATAAATTTCACTTGCTTGCAGTAGCAGTTGGCTATAAATTCAGTCCATCAATGATTTATAGCTTTAGCAGCAGTGGGATATATGAAATGAGAAGCCCTTTCATCCTTAAACTGCGCTGCAGTCTGGTAGAGACGATGAAAGCCATTGTTCCTAAGGCCAGAGGAGAGCAGGAGTTCATTCAGCTGCGGTAGGAGGAGGTGTGCAAATTGGGTCCAAAGGTGAGAGGAGGCCTGGAGAAACAGCAGCCCTTGGTTTCGCAGAGCAGCCAGAAAGAAACCCTTAATGATGCTTCGCCTTGCTTTGCAGGCTGGAGGGGAGCAGCATTTCCATCAACTGAATGATCTCAACTCTTTGGCTTCCCTGAGGGCGCTGCACCAGGACAGACTGGGATCGCTCACCAGAGTCTCTCTCAGATGTTTGTGTTCTTCCCACCCACCAGCAGCCCCGAACCTGAGCATGTCTTTGGCACAGCAGGTGGGATCCTTAATCCTGCGGAGGGCCAGCCCCAAGCGAAGATTAGCAGAAGAATCTGTTTTCATTAAAATCCAGCCTACCATTACCATCCTCCCTGATGGTTCAGTTCAAAACGCGCATGTCCAGCTCTTGTAGCAGCTCTGTTTCTGCAGGGAAAGGGCAGTTCAGCAGCCTGCCTCTTCACTTCCTAATGTCTTCCTTTCTTTTAATCAACAAGTAACTAAGACAGACACAGTGAGGAATGTTAAATGCACCTCCTCCTGCAGAATTTTGCCAGCGAGATCACTGGAATTGGGATTTTGCCTTTATTATGTTTCTTTTGACCGTTGAACTAGTCTGATTTTCCTTCCAGTGAATTTTTTTTTTTTTTTGGTGGAAAAAACCCCCCACAAAACAACAAAACAGGAAAAGACATACAAATAAACACTAATACGTACAGGAAAAATACAAAACTTAGCACCATGCACTCCCCTCATTATTAGACAAAGGTTGGGAAGGGTTCACAAGTGTAAAATGCTCATGTGAATTATGAGATTACTGCTCAGTTTTCTTTCAAGTCGTGGGCTGGAAACAGATGGTGGCTGTAGCATTTATGACGGCACAACGTGTTACTGCAAGCCTAAGCCATCTCTCTCTCTCTCCTCTCAAAAATGCAGCTGCAAGGAAAGTTGTGGAAAATCACATTAATAGTCTCTTCCACCACACAGTTTTCCAGCCCTTCATCCCTGGCCAGCCCATGGACAGAGCCATCTTGTATGCCAGCAAGAATACTCTCCTAATCCCTGTCCTGAATAGTTACCACTGACTGGCTTATTTAACAGCTAGTTAAAATGTGAGGTTTGTTAGCATTGTAAAAAAGCCTCCAGAAAGCAGGTCCTTAAGGTCAGGGCAGATGCCATGTGATCCCAAGGCTCCCTAAGGGAAACACTCCGAAAGAAGCCATCAGACTGTCTTTCAGCTATTTATTATTTAAACATTCCGTTCAGGCCAAGCAGGTTGATTTATAAAGAAGCAGAAGACAGATATAACAATTGCAAAAGCATCTCTGTAACTCAGGAATCCAAATCTCATTTCCAAGCAAGAGTAGAAACTTTCACAAGGGCAAAGGCCTCTGGATTTTCAGTCAGACTGCCTTGCAGTGATCACAGGCTTAGAAGGATCTGGGTCCCCGAAGACACAAAGAAAAACTAACCCCATATTTAAATATCTTGCCTCTACACATGAAAAATACGTCCATGTGCTTCAGTCCTGATGGAAATGCCATGCTGCCTAAAATATGTTCATACCTGCTTGAACCCTTGAGTCGAGCCTGGGGCTCAACCCCTCCACTCTCAGGGCACCGCAGAGGGCTCAGCTGACACCAGGGACCTCTTCAAACAGTACAAAACTGTTACCTGTTATCCCTGGAATTCCTGTGTGCTTTACAAATGTGAAGCAATCCTGTACCACATTGTTTCTGAGAGCATTAATTCTCTGGGATTCCAAAATCAGGATTTTAGAATTACTTCTTCACTTAATTAAGACTCTGTCAAATAATAATTTTTCCAGACAAGTGTCACTGGTGTATCTGAGTATCCATGTTGCTATTTTCACTTTGCTGGCCTCACTACCTGCTTGGGAACATCAGCACCAACTTTATTGCGTTCATCCTTAGCCACTCCAGCGTGCTCCTGCCATGCTTCCTGCAGCCAGCTACACACAGGGCAGCATTTCTGCCCTCCGGGGTGTAGAACAGGGCAACTGAAAGCAAGATAGACTTTTACCATTCCCTTTATCACTTTTCACAGCTAATCCAGGAAGTTGCTACAGAAATTCAATAGTGTACACACTTGAAACTCTAAACAGCCTTTTGCCAGAGATAGACTCTCTCCAGGTGATATGACCATACATATCCACTGCATATCTGTCATAATTGCAAAAGCCCTCAGACCTTTTCTCTAAGATAGAGAAGGTGCCATTTCATTTTTCTTTTGGAAACCTCCTCCTGCAGAATTCATTAGTATCCTATGCAACAATGTACTTCCTGTAAGTACTGAAATATAAAGTGTATTAGAAGTTTCCACTTCTGGTTTTATCTTTTCCTGATCTAGCCTGAAAATTCTTTTGAAGTTCCTCAAAGTGTTCTTCATACATGCTTGTTTTAGGAAATACCACATCACTATTGGCAAACTTCTCCTTAATTAAGTGAGATAAAGAAATCAAGATGATATGATCTGCTTAATTTCCCACCTTTTTAAGGTACCATTTTAAGGTTGGTTTTTTTTTCCCACTTGCCTTTGAAAAGAAACATGCTGAAGAAACTAAGGAAGGAGAAGGCCCAGAGAGGGCAAGCACAGCTCTGGGCTCTCCAGTGTAGCTGAGCTTGCTGGTAGAAAACCAATGAACAGCTAAAGCTTTCCCTCATTCCTACGGAATGGTTTACTGAAAGGTTTCAAACCCTTCTGAAACTCACATCACTCTGGACAATGCTTAAGAGGCAAAGACTACACTCCGCTGTGTTACACTCTTCAGGGCCTCAGCTCAGCAAGTCAACTCAGACCATGCCTAACTTTAAGCTCAAGTAACTTCAAAGAAACATCTCACACGCCTCAAGTTCAGCTTTGCACTGTCTCCCTTGATGAATCACAACTTGGGGTATGCAGGGAGCTAATGGGAAACATTTGCACTCGCTAACCCCAGCTGCAGGGTCCCAAAAGCCCTGTAAGATACACAGGCCTAGCCCAACCACTCTGGATGGGCCAGCAGGCTCTTCACAACAAATGGATACAAGCTGTTAGGCAAGCTCTTCTGAAGCACCTCGACAAGAAACCTATCCCAGAACAGTTAAAATTTGATTTAAAAGCCGTATTTGGGGCAATCAGTGAAGCACACAAGCTGAGCATTAACCTGCCCAACTCCTACACGGCCTGTTGAAGAAACCACTCTGTCTGGGATAAATGGCTTCTGTCACTTTTGCTGTGGAAACCCCCTGCAGACAAGGGGAATTTGGATCTTGAGCAGGTTTTTGAGTAGCTTCCTGGCTCCAAGGAGACCTCTGAGCAGAATATTTCACAGTGGGTGAGTTTGGGCCAAGAAATGTCCTCACTTCCAAGTGTGTGAGCATAGAGCCCTCAGCCCACACCCACACTGGAAGTGCTGGAGCATCTCTCCCTCCTCCTCCTCTGGCCCTACACAGACTCCAACAGCAGCTAAGTGGGGCCCAGAGGTGAAATCTGGCCTCTTGAAACTTTCCTGGTCTTCAGTTTAAACCAGCACCACCTTTATACAGAAAACACATGTAAAGCCAAAGTGCTAAGGAAAGCTGGAGCATGGCTGGAATGAAGGGGACTCCCCATCTGAAATGTCTGAAACCTAAGGGTTGAGTGCTGCTGCCTAGAGATGGAAGGCTGAAGTCATGGCAACATCATCGAGTCAAAATTAGTCTCTCTTCAGAACAAAGACAGAGACGTTCTGATGTCAACAAAGGTTCCTTGAAAGTCATGTAAAAATGAATTAAGAGTGGATGCCCAAATCCCTCAGACTGCTGAAAAAATTCCAGCTAGTGATGTCCAGCACGTCTGGAGGGGCTCTTCATACTTCACTGAGGTCTAAAAGTTTGAGTTCATCCCCAAAGGGAGCTGAGGCCACCCAGCACTTCACCCATAGGCCCTCTGTGGACAGAGTCTTTCTTGTGGTCAAAGAGGGGCTATCTTGAATTTATGTCTTACTTCTCCCCTTGTGAGCAAACAAAACAATTTCTATGAGTAATTCTACCCACTAATTGCCAAGGAAAAGTCTGGTAAGAAATGCTCTGCATTTTTGACAGGTCAGAGGCTTCCCTAAACAAAGTTGCTGTTTTATGTTTTTTATCAGCACATGTTCACATCCGGGGTCCTCGGTGAATTCCAGTGTCGATGAGTCTCTGTGGGAAATCGCTTTTCCCTATTTTCTTGTTCTAACTGCTCCAGGAAATGAGTCTATTTTTACAACAACACTAAACAGCAAAATATGAAACCAGTATCTGCTTCGTGGAAAGAGTTTCGGGTCAGTTCTCAGGTAACTGTCACCTCCAGAGAAGTCAATGGAGTTGTATCTGCTCATGCAAGGTAGAGCCCTGACCAATTATGTAATTGGTTGATCAGTTACCAGAACACAGAGCTACCACGGGCCTAAGGAGTGTCTCGTTTTCATGCGTCTCAAAGTTCATCCAAGCCCTGATGTATTGATAAGTGAAGTATGCCAGTATTATGGTCTGTAAAGATGATAATTAACTGCTGAAAGATTTAAGCATGAGCATTCTCTACAAACATCTACTTTTGTCACTGAATGATCCTTATAAGTAGTATCTCTCCTGGGTCCTTTTTTCACCTGCCAAATAAACCAGGGTGGGATTTTCAGAAGTGTTTAAAATGATCTTCTCCTACTTATTTGTGATTGCTTTCAAGAATGAAGATATTTTCAAAATCCCCAGGGGATTTCAAGCACTATGGGCTCAACTGCATCTCTGGGTGCTTCTGCTTTTTGCACACCTGACTTAACAGCTACTCTGAATTTCAAAGCTGGACAGTAAACCCAGTTTGCAGGGCTCATTATGCAGGATCAAAGATAGTACACAGTGGCCAAAACACCAAGTCTGATCTCAAGATGAGTGTGTAACACTTGTTACAAACTTGGCTCCTTGTTTGCTGGTTTGAGGGACTACTCAAGCCTTCACATGTGAACTTCTTTTCTGTTGAAGCACTCAAGCGAGCCTTTCTTTGTGTATTTTATCTAAGAACTTGGGAGACACCTGCCATGCACAAGTATCAGTCCAAACAGAAATTCTGAGTTGCTCAGAACTCAAACCAAGTCAGATTTGGTGGCCTGCTAGTAAGTAAAACATAAAAATGATTGGATTCCCCTCTGTGGGAAGAATTAACCCTGGAAAAATGTGACATGAAACTTTCAAGTGACAGAAATGCTATCACCAGGATGCTCCCAGAATTTCATCCATTGATTATGAACA
Source organism: Falcunculus frontatus (assembly GCA_013398115.1). Taxonomy (NCBI): domain Eukaryota; kingdom Metazoa; phylum Chordata; class Aves; order Passeriformes; genus Falcunculus; species Falcunculus frontatus. The sequence continues at coordinate 411,492 of VZRV01000209.1, forward strand.
AGACTAAGAGTTAGCACTTCCTTACCTCTGGGTTGGGAACGAGGTATTCGTGACTTTCCACCTAATTGGAAAGCTCACCAAACGTCACTCGAGACCAGCATACAGAAAACAAACTTAGAGACAATATCTAAGGAAAACAGAACCTAACCTATGACTTGTTCTTTGATTTACAACTGCGATTGTGGGCCCCACCTCACAGTCATATGCCATGGTAATAGGCAGCAGTTCAACAAGAACCAGTCCTAACTTTTCACATGTTGTAGTGATTCTGAGCTACTTCAGCACATACTTTAGCCTGATGCAGCAAGTAGAATGACTAAAGGGACAGGTGGCATGCCACAACTGAAAGAAAGAACGATCGAGCCTTTGGTCTTGTTTATTCTACCTTCTAATTCCTTTTCTTTTCCCTAAACCAAAAGTTGCCAAATTTCACAGGAAATTTGCTCTCATTAATTTCTCCCATCTCATATTTCTCTGTTATCAGTACGACTGTGAGTTTTCAACTTACATTTCCTGGGGTACCCAAACAGATGATCTGAAATTGGGCTCACTGGCATTAGCAACTGCAGTCCTGAATCCACTCATGCCAAGGAAGTATTTTCCCCCAAAATGAACAAACATGTAGTTCAAAATGGAAACCTCCAAGGGAGCAGGAGTGGAACTGTCCCAGCTGTTTTCCTAGTTGTATACACAAGTCTTGTTACTTCATCTTTGGGGTTGCTTACAAAATACTTCAACACTCTAAGAGCGCAAAGACCCCCAGCCCACAACTGGGATCCTGTGCCAGAAAGGCACACCCTAATTAAAAAATACAGCATCAACTCTGCTCCATTTGCCTGAGGTCAGTGGCATGTTTGTCCAAAGCTAGGAGCACGCTCAGGCACCAGTTTGAAGAAGAGCAAACACAGGCATCTCTTAAAGTGTTTTTCCATGTTAGGGCCTGGGAAAAAAAATTTAGGTTTGGGCCCATGATAAAAACCGTTCCCCTAGGAAATGTTGCCCACACCATAAAAGGAAGGAATGACACTGAACTAAAGGAGAATGAAAATTGTCTACTGAATTTTTGCAAATTCCCATAAAATCGGAGTCTTGTTCTATGCGCATAATTTTGACTGTAAGTCATGAAAGGCTGACTCCTTGGAGAAGCAGGAAATGACTGGATCATGATAGGATAAAAGGCTGCATAATTGCCTGGGCAGAAAGATGGATTTTCATCAATCACTACGTTCTCTGACAATATGGCAGTGGCTTTTGATCAGGTATCCGATGCACAGTAATTAGGCAAAATGACTTACCCTCAATCTTTTCAGTATTTAGCTCTAAGGGTGCAAGGATTCATTCTTGGAAAGGGAAGATGGTCGTGTGATTTAGGGCACTGGATGAGCACTCAGACCTGAGTCCTCTCCCTGGTTCTGCCACAGCCTTGCTGTATGACCTTGCACAGGCTTTTCTCCATGCCTCGGTCTCGCCTAAAATGGGATAACAACAGTTCTTTATTTCAGAGGAGATAGGAATACAAACCAGCTCAAGGCTGTGCTGCAGAGATGCCACAGCAAAGAGCAGCACAGAAAAGCTCAGACACGGAATAATGCCTTGCTAATAAAATGCGGGAACACAGACAGTGATTTAAATTGACTAATAAACACAAAACATAGCCTTATTTTTGAGGAATGCAACACTGATAGGCTTTGTTACCTGAAATTAAAAGAAATTTAAGTGGGATTCTTATGAGTTGACCTGACTCTGAGATCTGCTAGTAGTACAAACTGTGTATTAGAAACACCAAGGAAATCACTTCATTCAAAACCTCCAAATGGTGTCTGTTTTACAGCAAGCACAATTTCCAGCCCAAGTGAGGGTCAGATAACTGTCCAGATCAACATTTTCAAAGCCATGGGAGGAGCCTACAAACATGATTTCCTTCTATTTACAGTAATATATGAGCATGCAAATCTGAGGTAGTCTTGAAACTTCAAAATAAAATCTGAAACTTTCAAATTAAAGCATAAATGGGGCCACTGATCCTAATTAAACTGTCAGATGTCTGGAACAGCTTCAATGCCACTATTCCAGAGTCACACTGCTGCTGGAATTGGACAGAGCTTTAGCGAAGAGTCTTCAGCAGTGAGTATTTTTCCAAATGCAAAGATGAATCTTTTTCTCTAAAGCATTTGCCTTTCATGTGGGTGGTCAGTTCTGGGCCTGTGGGTCTGGGAGAGAGGATCTCAGGGCACATGCCTACATAAACCAACTGATTTGGAGACCAACAGATCAAAGGCTGCTCTGTCAGGCAGGAGGAGAGAAAACAGATATGAGACACATCTTCGGAAGGGAAAATAATTTCTGAGAGAAACAAGAGGGATGGGAAAGTCAGGCAGAGAATAGCTGGAAAACAGCCCACAGAAAGGCAACATGGACCTGAGGAGACAGGCAAGAGAACCTTGTAAGTGGAATGTTGAAGCCCATTGGAAGGAGGAGACCCACAGATGCTGCTCCAAGCAAGAGTAAAAAGCCTAAGCCCAAAGTGCTGGAGCTGCCTGGGAACCTGGGAGAGGAGCAACTGCCAGCAGTCACCGGGCACTGTTTAACAAAGCAGATGCCAGGCAGGACAGAGGACAGGAGAAGAGGAAAGAAAACTGGCACACAGTCCTTGGTTTCACTCAACAAAATCTACTGAAAGACAGGCCTGGAAAGATGAAGCATAGAATTAAATGTAATGAATCGACTAATCAATGATCATGCACCATATTGTAACGCTGACACTGGGTTTGGGCAGTCCTCTTAGTACATCTTTTCTGATCAGACAAGACCTCAGAAAAGATATAATCAGACCAAGAAGTTCTGGATCCCTGGACAGAGGAAATGAGTGCAGAATGTAAAACAGAAAAACATTTCATCCCCAAACTGCTGCCTACAACGTGGAAGGACAAAACCAACAAGGTGTTGAAGCATTCCATGGAAGTGCAACTTTTGACAACCACCAACCTTGACTCCGTTAAGCCCCCTACTCACCCCCCACCCCACAAACAACAGAGCTGTCCATCAGATATCTTGTGGCTCCAATTGCTCACACCCTTCCCTGTAACATTCCAAATGCAGAACATTAGAAGTCCAGAGGGAGTCCACCTCCAGCAGACAGCAGAAGAAGATAGGACACGGCATTCACAAATGCACAGAGAACCGTTTAATTTACAGCCACAATGGTGAAACAAACCATTTCAGAGCTTGGACATTCAAAGTTAAGTCTGACACTCATTCTTATATTCACTTATTGTGCTTAAGTATTAGAGAACACAGGATTACATTAACCGTACACGACAATCTGAGATCCCTGCGGGACCGAGGAGTGGAAGGGATGAGCAAGAATGAGGGACCAGCCCCTCAAGTGGTGTAAGCTGGTACAGCTCCATTGCAGGCAACGGAGCGATGGTGATTTACACCAGCTGAGGATATGGCCCTTGAAATGTCCAACTTAACTTTGAATTAACGACTCCCATGTCACAACCTTTCATGTCACTGTTCCTTCCGGTTGTATCTGCCACTTTGAAGGAGGACTAATCCCACAACCCGCCACGGTCCCGAGGCTGGTGGGTGAGAGCTCAGCTGGACTACAGGAAGTGATGCTCACGTCGTGACGCTACTCCTCACAATTTAACAGCCATGGACTGCATCCTCATCTGATGTAAACTAGCTTGGGGGCAGCTGAAGTCAGAAACATTTGCCAATTTATAGTAGCTGAGAACATAGCCCTGAGATTTTTGTGTTTTCTGCCGCATGCTGTATGAACACTGTGCTTGACAACAAAGACTCGTGTGCGTTTCATTCCTCGTAACAAAATTAACTCAAGACTGCAAGTCTCAAACAAACGGCTACTGGAAAAGTCCCCATTCAGTCTTCACTCTCTCCTGGTGTGCTGAATTTGGAATAAAACGTTTATTTGCTGGCACCGACAAAACCTCTCGGTTGGCTTTGTTTTCAAGACTTTGCTACAAGGCCAGACTCCCTCGTGATGTAAATCAGAGCTCCAGGATACCCAGGGGAGTCACTCCCAAGGAGTTGGCCCACAAACCCAAACACAACCTTCTCATGCCAGTGCAACCACAGGACTCTTTCCAAGAGTTGTTTTGCAAACTGTTCCACTTAAGTGACTTTGACATCCTTTCATACCTGCACAGTGTCTGAGTGGGTCACATAATGCTTTTCATCTACATGATTTTAATGGATATATGTTTGGTTTTTTTCTTTCATTAGATATCTTTTAGACAAAAAAAAAAAAAGGAACGGAGCAACATTATTGGCATCCCACTGAAACATAAATATATAAATTACATTTTATACACTTTTTTAAACGCAGACACATACATTCATGTGCATAACATTGTGAACAGTACACTTAGTGGAAAACAAGCACAGACAATCTTAGTTAAATGTATTTCCAGTTTTGGTGCTCAACAAATACACTGGGAAAATGATCACAAAATAGAACGGTGACTAACTCTATCTCTGCATTAGCATCTGAAGCCAATAATGCCTGTTAGCTAACATTGCTTTGTTTGGTTGAATTTGGACATAGCCACAGGAACAGGAGGGGAATGTTTGAACTATATTTAGAGAAACTGAAAGGTTAAAAATCTCGCTCTCTTTTGTTGTTTTAAGGTTCTGCAGTTCATTCACATTTGAAGATATTTTTATTCGAGTGGAAACACTGTCTTCAAGACAAACTTTTTTGTTGTTCCAAACTAAGAAAACTCTTTCATCTCTTTGTAGATGTTTCACAAATAAAAGAATCCAGTAGTTCATTTTACATATCCAATGTAATAATCCAAGTAAAACAAAGGGTACATAATCCAAACTACTGGGGTGGGGCAGTGATTTTGGCCAAGTGAGTAGCCATGTCATATCTGGCACAGCCCTAAATTTCCAAAGCAGTACAGAAGGATTTATCCATGTGGCTCCCACTGCAATCTGTGGGGAACTGAACATTTAATCCTTTGGCACTTTGAAAATACCGGAGCTGGTGCCAGAGTATTTCATCTGCCCTGCTATAGTTAAAATAGATTTTGATGTTATGTGGGCTATTCTACTACAAAAATATGACCACAAAATGCTTTTTTTTTTTTCTTTTTTTCTTTTTTTTTTTTTGGTTCAAGAAAACATAGCAGGCTTTCTCAGGTATATAAAACTGTTAATTTTTAGATAAAAATACAAACTTCACCTTTACAAAAACACATATTTCTGTTGAATACACATAAAGCATAACATTTTACCAAAAATAAAGAATTTTAGGTTTTGTTCAAATATTTGCAGCAAGGTAGTTCCCATGCCACCATGACATTATACAATGCAGATACAAGAATTTGTACATTTCACACAGCTCCAACATGTGAAATAAAAGTATCTGTATACTGATAAGAATGACAATTGCTAACACAATATCACTAGTAGGCAACTGGCATAAGTCTTAAAGAAAAAAAAAAAAGGATTTTTGCATGGATATCCTATGATTTGTTTACGCACATCTCTCTTTTTTTTCTCTTTTTTTTTTCTTTTATGTAATGCTTTAAATTACGGGGGAGGTTGGGGAACATAAACCAAGAAACGTCTAGAAAATTATGCATAGGTATACCATTTTTATTTTAATACATCTCATTAGTTTGCATCCCACTAGGAGAAATACCATAATGTTTTGTGTTCTGCTTATTGTTATACCAGTCTTTTATATGTGTTATTGGCAAATGTAGTCCAAGAGATAATAAAAAGCTAGGCAAAGAGTAAAAAGAAAACTTAATAATCACTTTATGGTGTAAAAAAAAAAATCCACTTAAGGCTCCCCAGAAGGTTTTTTTGTATAGACTTTTAAAACACCACCAAGCAAGGATGTATTGTTCTATAGTGTTTGCGTGGCATTTGATCATTTCATACATTCCTGCTTTTTTTGTGCCTGAAGTCCACCAGTGTCCATCCATCTTCATCAAGAACGCAGGCACATTTCTTGACGTAAAGCACCGTTGACTGCTCTGACAGAAATCCACTATTCACTTAGATTTTTGTCATGTTTTTGAGTACTTTTGGTATCCTCCATTCATTCGACTGTCTTTTTTTCTTTTCTGTTTTTCTTTCTTTCGTTTTTTTTCTTTTTTGGACAGGGAAGCTTCCTATTGTTTCACAGAGTGCTACAATACTTGCTTTGATGTCACATTAAACAAATGTACATTGTCTCTTTGTTCTCATTAAGTGTTCTTTTGAGCCAGTTTTTTTCACACAGGAGAACAAATAAAGTATACAGTCAATAAGCACCATACATAGTAGGTTCAGGAATGTAACAAACCATGTACATCCATGTCCCAGAGAGAAGTTTTTTTTCTAGCTTATTTTCACCTTACATCTGCAGGAGAGAAAAAAGATACAATAACTCTATGATTAGAATCAAAGGTCCTGTCCTTGAAGTAGATGACTTAAAAGAAAAAAAACTGTTCTGCATGAAGAGTCACTAACCTGGGACAAGAAGTTCTAAATGCTGTTTTGATTGAGTTTACATGCTCACTTTTAAAGTTGAATTTTAGAAAATCTTTGCTTCTATCATACTACTCCCAATATATACCTGTTAATCTGAAACAGGATATCAAGTTTAGCATTCTTTAGAAATGATACATTGGTATAAATGAAAACTGCCACTGGGAGTTTATGTGCAAAAACAGGGGCTTGAAATTAAATTCACCATCATCCAGGCGTTAGGCACAGACACAGCAAAATCCAAATCATTCCCACTCCAAATACCAGAATCAATTGCAAGTGCTGCAGTTTACATACTTTCAAGTCATTAAGAAATGGAAATTCCACATTTAATTTGGAATGTGTGTCGCCATCATCATACATTGCTAATATGTTGGCCAAAGGATTTCAGTCATTTTTTGCACTGAGGGTGTTAGTTTTTCACTACACTGAAAACCTCATGAATTTTGATGACTGACTATCATCATCCTACTGAGACTGAACAGACCAAAAAAAGATCTTAATTTTCTGTTAGTAACACAGGGCTCTGCAACACACAAAAAAAAACCCAAAGATATTTCTTAGCATCTTTCTTGTCAAGAAAGCAGATCATCAGATTGTGTCAGGTGCATGTGCAATCAACCCCGGTTCACACCAGAACATGGGTTTGATGGTCACACAAATAATAGTATTTGCTGTATGTACACTCAATGTTTCACAGCCAAGGACTGGGAACACAACCATTTGTAACCTGAAAATTCATTCATGCATTATCACGTGATGCTTTGACCTCAGAAATCAATAATGAAACACAAGCAGAGGCAATGGAACTTGAGATTTCAGAAGCTGAAGAATTAGCACCCTCCAATAAAAAAGAAAAAAGGCAAGAAAAGGAAGTAGCTCAAGAATGTAAGATGCTAATGGTGATGTGGAGCTTAAAGGGAAAATACCAGCAGGTAGAATTATCAAAGCCAATCAAATCTAATCTCTTTGCAGCCTTGAGGTAGCAAGTGTCAAGATTTTGAACAGTGATTAAGTTGAAGTGATGATATTTGATTAAGTTTTCCAGTACTTGTGCTATTAGGGTGTTCAGCATATAGGTCCTACCTGAATATCAAATAGTTCCAGTAGGTTTTATGTTGGTTTTAACCTTTTTCGTTTCCGTTTTTTACCTGATTCCCTAGGCCTTCCTGTTAACATAAGGGCAGGGCTGGTGAAAAGCCCTAAGGTAATGCATTTCGTGTAACACTGAAGTCATAAACACCCAAACCGTTTACATTTCAAAGAAATCTCATTATCCTTTGCATTAAAGTAATAACTTTATAACGGCTGATTTGACATTGAGTTTACAAAGTAATTACACAAAAGCAAAGAAATAATAAACGAAGTTGGCATTGCACACGTCATTCCCAAGATCCATCTATAATTGCTGTTACCATGCAGTACTCAACATTTGCCTTCAGCTCTGGAGTTGAGCTATTTTCAGCTCACCATCCACTTGCTGGGTGCAAGTTTTGTTCCTACCAGTAATTAAATCCTAGAAATATGTATTTTTCTATGATAATTCTGCCCCATTTTTTACACACATCAAAACCAAAAATTTTGACCTTAAAATCATAATTGCTTAGTCTTTGGCAATTAAAGGCAATTTGGAAAACTGACACTGATCTAATGAAACTTTTTTTCCCAAATGGGAGACTCAGAAAATGTATCAAACCATACACACATTAAAAATAGCCACTTTATGTGTGGTTTTGTCTAATAACTCCACCTAGTTTCAGCTAAACACTCAGCTCAGATTATAAACTGACGTCCTGTAAAATCGCAGCAGAGGTCTAACTCTGCTTTTACAGAAATTCTAATTCCTCTGCTCTGTACATAGCAACTGAAGTTTACTTTTGCTTGGAACCAGGTTTATGTCTCCATGCTGGATGGAGCCAGTACAGAAAACCCTTCCTTACCCAGCCACCTACAAAATCCATCACCCTGGGGCAGCTTTCCTCCTATGCTTACCTGCTCTTCACTGACTCTCTAATTCTGGGCTGCTTCTACTGCACCCTTAAACTCCCTGCAGAGGTGCAAAACAAACTTTGGAGGCTGCCTTCAACCAGTATCAGGAGAAAGGGAAATGTCCTTTCTGCTGTAGTGGGTTTCCTGAGTAAGTGTGTCAAGCTCTGCATTGATTGCACTGCAGTAAGTAGATCTGAGCTAATGATTTTAGGTAATTCAGAATGATTTGATGAAAGCCAGATTGAAAGTAAGAATTTTTCCCCATAAATCTTTCCCCACTGTAACTCAAAGGCTGTCTCGATAAGGCACATTCGGGTTTAAGGCGACAACTGACAAATTCTTGAGTATACATACGTAGGGAAACAACAGGAATGAGCAATGTTGTTTCCAAACTCCTCAGCCTTGAATACTGAATTTATTCCAAAGTGCTTTACATTAATTTCATTCATATTTTCCCCAAGGTCAAGTAAATCTCGGTGTTAGCCCTGCTTCCACAAAGTCTAAAGAAATTAGGCAACAGAGCTCACCCATGAGCTGCAACATGACAACCTTTAACTTAGTGAAGCAAGACCTGAACACTACTGGGCATTTTCATTTATTTAAAGGCCAACCTAATGAGAAGTGATACACTTTAAATTTGAAATCCAAACTCCTTATACAGCACAAACTGGCCCTCATTTTGCATCTTCAACACAAGAGAAGCAGCTGGGAGCTTCTCTACTGAGTTCACTGTATGCAACGTTTGCTTTACATTCTTTATTAATATAAAAATAAGGTCCATATTAAATCAGCATTAATGCAAAAATAAAAGGAAAACATACCAGTTTCTTCTTCTCTATAATCTGAATTAGTATTTGATGATGTACAGGTGCATTCCATATGCTCTTCTAATCTCACCAGAACTTCTTTTAATTTTGGCTTTTTTCTAACATATTCCACTTTTGCCACCTATAAAATACGATGAGGTATGTACTGAGACACATCAACATGGTTACAGTTCAGAACTGAAGACAGATAACTATATACCTCTAATTTTAATGTAGCCAAACCCATATAAAATGTTAGCATGCTAATCATCTTTTATCTTAATTGTGCATCGTGTAACTATTTATTGCACAGACTATTTGTTTATTCAGGTTCAGCAGTTTGAAACAATTTTCCCCCAAGAGATAAAACAATTTCCCATTCATTTTGGTTTGATGTTTTAAGCAACTCAGTTTCCACACGTATCACAATAAACTTCTACACAGATTCAAATCAGTGGTTGCTCTTGTAAACTGCCACTTTTAGCACAATCTTCCGTACGTGTTGTTAAAGGCTGACAGGGAAGGCATTAGACTGGTTTGTAATACATTTTATTATTTACAAATTGGTGTCTCCAGAGCCCTCTGGATGTAAAGGGCTCGACCTTACACAACCAGGATCTGAACACCACCTTAGAAAGCAGAGTCTCATTCCTACTCCCTCCCTGCAATAACCTGGGGCTTGGTCGCAAGAGCTCTCAAGCACAGTTTTTAGGTCCAAGGGAACCACCACTCCTACACAGGGTCCAGCCTTTGGCTTTATTTTGGGGAGCTGGCAGACAGAGTACTTCTCCCCAGTCCTTCCAACTGTTCACAACTGCACTGCTCCACTTATAGCATGCTTAAAATAAAGAATTCTGGAGGGCAAGCTGAGGTTGGAGGAAGGATCATGCTGGAGAAGCTCTGGCTATGTGCAGATCTCTCATCTGAAGGAAACCAGGGCAGAACAGAAGGATGTTGGGGTGGGGGATACTGAACACAAGGACATCCTGACCCACAGGCTGGCAGCCAGGAGAGGAAGAACAGCAGAGAGGGCAGGAGCACTGATGTTCTGGGGTGCTGAAGTGGCTCGTGGGATCCTGGGCACTGACTTGTGCTAAGTGTAATGGGCGTGATGGTCTGGGCCGTGCAAGGGAACACAGCATAAAGTGGGAAAGGAGAGTGATGGAGAGTTTGTACAGGGTCCAGGATTTAGTTCTCAACTGTGCTGAACACCACAGAATAGGTGGTGATCATTTGCTTGAAATGGAAATCACTGCAATTAAATCATGGCTTCTCAGACCTACTCATCATCCGACAAAAGGGCTGCAGTGTGGCTGTCCCAGCAAACAAGACGACTACAAATCACATGGATGCAGCATAAATGAGAGAGGTGAGGGAAAAGAAGGATGGAAGAGGCTGGTTGTCTCTACAGAAGTTACATGACAAAGCCATAAAGGCTGGTCCAACTGAAAGCTCCAGTCACTACCAAATAAAGCATCCACAATTCCCTCCCAGCTATGGTTTCCTCGTGTGTTTGGTGGGGATTCAACGCTCCAAACCAATATTCACACTAAGAAAATCATTCCCTTGCCCTTTCAAAACTGGAACAGTGTCATGAAATGAGAGTGGTGGCTGGAAAAACCCATTACATTCCCAGTTCCCAGAAACACTCTTCTGGCTCTGGGGTCACAACTATCAAGGGCCTCTGAATGCCAGTGAGAGAAGCTAGAGCAAAATCCTGGCCTTTTTAAAGCCAATGGGAGATCTGTCTTTGCTTTCACAGAGCAAGGAGTTCAGATCCACATTTTAGTCACCACCCCTTGTGTCAACAGGATCTGGAGATGATTTTCATTTACCCAGCACATGAAGTTACAGACACAGATGCAATAACAAAAGTATCCACATTAAAAGGTATCTTCTGAAACTGTCAGATCTCCATGTAAACAGATTAAGAGCTGGCCATGACATACCAGAATACTTTATCTGAAAGACTAACTATGGGTCGAAGCAGTATGTTTCAAAATTTCCTATCAGAACCCAACTCCATCAAGCCTTTGAACACGATGATTTGAAAATGTATGGTATAACTGAGTCATCTGGCATCAAAGGATGACTAATCCTTAAAATTTATGAAAACAAACAGTAATTAAAACACCTCCATCATCAGAGACAAAGAAAGGGACCCAGCAATCACGAAACAGCTTTCAGATCTGCCATGCTTATTACAGCTGTTAGAATAAACCAGTCTTATTGAAAATTACACGCAACAAAAATAAACTGTAATCAAGCTTTTAAAAGCCTGTCCTTGTTTCGCTTGGTTTTACAAACTGAAAGACATATGCAGTTCCTGTGGCCAGTTGGTATTAAACAACAGTAAAAAAACCAGAAACAGTAATACTCTGAAGAGGATCATAATGAATTTATGCAGCAATTTAAAGCTGTTTTTTAGTACCGCAGTTAAAATACAATCCAGCACACGTTCCACTGCCCTACTTCATGCTACACAAGTTTAAAGGAATGTCATTTTGTAAGATGTTGCAAATATTGGAACTGAAGCAGCACAAACCAGATAAGCTGCTGTGTCTGTGTCACCTGTTAACACCTGCTGCCACACACAATGCTGATCTACAACAATGAAGGCTGCAGGTCACATTTTCAGTGGGTATAAACAAGGATAGCTGTGCCAACAGCATGGGATTTGGCCTTGTGTACAGATCTTTATTTCTTCTTTGTATTTTTCTCCCTTGTGTTTATATACTGTGCAGTTACTCCCAAGTGTATTACCCAGTGCTTTGAGGTGGTCAGCCCTCAACAAATCAACAAGCTCCTTTTAATTGTCTCTAATGCAATAAAAATAAAAATCCTCAAACCCTCCAGATCCAGAAAATACCACTATATAAAAAATCTTTGAGAGCAAGACAGTGAAATAACTGATTAGCGTAAATGGTATATAATCAGTGGCACCCTACTTGCTTCACTGTAGATTCTACGTCCACATTCTGCAATACACTGTGGTGGCTAAGTAAAAATGAAAATAAAATCTGATAAAAATATGTGGCCCAATGGAAACACCATGGGAACACTTTTTTTTTAGAGATTCTGCAGGAGAGGTGAAATCAAGGATTAACAGCAGGAAAAAACCAAGACTGTAAGCAGAAATGTCCAAAACACCTCTAGCACAAAGCTAAAATTTATCATGGACAGGAGCTTGCAAGAGAAGTGTCAGCACAGCAAGTTCCTCATAACATCAGAACTCATGAGGCTGATACCTAAACACTGGATGGACACAAGCCCAAAAAGCAACTGAACAAGGAGACTTTTTGGAATCATCTACTGCTTCCATATTAAAATAACTGCATGCTGATACAACGGAGGGAAAGCCTGCCTGTGAGGAAGGTGTGAGTCAACAAGGACTAAAGGACTGGGGAGGCACCAGGGATCCTGCAGGGCCTGCTCCAGGGACAGGAGGGCTGGAATGGCTGCGTGGGGTCTCTGTGTCCCTGGGCACAGCAGCCAGACCCTGCCCTCTGCCAGGCTCCCCACGCTCCGAGGGCACCTCGCTGCTTTTCTGCCTTCACCTCTACCAGGGTTTCCTTTGTTTCTCCCATGCCTAATCTGACCTTTGGTACCTGTTCCTGCCCACCAGTCCCACCGAGTGCTGGCTGCAATCTTGGTTAAGCCACAGATCAATAAAAGTGCTGCTTTATCCCAGTGGCAGGAACAGTCACTGAAGGAAAAGCTTCTTAAACCTGCAAACATGACACAGCCATTTCACCTACACATCCCATGTGTTCTGCAAGGCCTTTTCAACCTGCTCTGAAGCTGGGTAGCTCTGCTGAACAACTCATCCTAACTCCAGCATTTTCTTCCATCTCTCCTCCAAACTCTGAACAACTCCCCAGCGACAGCTGAGAAGCTGTTCCTGCATTCCCTCCTGTCCAGCTCCTTTTCTCTGCACCTCACCCTCATATTAATGTACTCTAAGAGTATACTAGGTTAAGATTCCCCAAATCAGCTCAACATTAAGTGTGCAGAAATGGCTGAAGCTGGCAGGGCTTCTGCTCAAGGCCAACCTGAGGCATAGCTGAGGTAGATGGCATTATTTGGTTCCTGTTTCTTAGTGTGTAAATGAGCATTGCTGCAAACAATCGTAATGTTCAGCTTGGCTATGCAAAATTAGCAGTATAGGCAGGATTTGCTGCATAATATTAATTACTTTCTGCTTCTGTGACCAAACCCACAAAGAACACCACCATGCTCAACATTACAACGAGCCTCTTGGGAAGACTCTTGTCCAGAACTCCCCAAATAAATTATGGTCTGGTACTTGGTAAATACTTGCACTCACTGGACAGAAGCAACAGGATCTGCAGATGTTACTGAAATGCTTTTGCACACAGAGGAGGAAATCTCTCTGTAACAGACACCAACACCTCTAACTCACCCATCCTTGTCACCATTCCTCTATCAGGAGAGAAATACAATCCCTTCCTTCCTATCAAAGCGCAGCTCCCAACCAGCCTCTTGATCTCATTTCAAGTTCTGCAGGGCTGTGCAGGTGCAGTTTGCTGAACAGAGATGTCTTTGGGGCCAGGAGGCTGTGCTTTCACGGGCTCACTCTGCCACCGTGCAGGGCAAACCCACCTTTCACTAATGAAACCCACCCCATGAAAGGGAAACCTCACCAGACCCATTTCAGGGAAGCTGTTTCACCAACCCCCCCTGGCCTGGAGCCTCCCTACAGCTTCAATTCCTCAAGCCCATTAAGGGTATTTCACTGATGAGAGCTCAGTGAAGAAAGGACATCCCCGAACCCTGCAGCCTTTGAATCATGTCCAAGGAATGAAATGCCCCAACACAAGCACCTCCACTGCTCCTCCCACACTGCCCCAGCCGTCTCTGAACCTTGACTACAGTGGCCCTCAGTGAGACAAAGAAAACACCCTTTGCTTTCGCCTGTTGGATGATGCAAACCCACTTGCTGACCTTTCTGGATGAACATTTTTCTAGTGTGAATGGGCCAGCTATGATCTCACTACCTTGTCAATGAGGAGGAAGCGGGGAAAGCCTTTTCAATGTTCCATCAAAAGAGAGCTTTTATGCAGTCTGACATCAGGGGAAAACACAAGCTGGCTTTCCAACTGCACTGCAGAGCAGCTGAGAAGGCTCTCCAAAACCGCTCCCACCTTTCCAGGGACCCTCGCTCTGAGCCAGCTACTTAATGGCATGAGCAGACATTCAGCTCTAAACTTAGGATTGGCAAAAGGCTCAGAAAACCATCAATTACATCAAAGTTACAAGGGGATCTGACTCTGGAGGGCATAAATATGGATTCTGTTCTAAGAGTTCTGGTGTGACAGTGGGGTCAGCCTACAACCTTTACAATGAACATCCTGTTCCTGCTTGACCTCTTGTCCTTTTTTTCCCCTGCTACTTAATGACTGTTCGGAGCAGTCTTGGAGCTTGGAAAAAAAAAAAAAAATGTCCTCCAAAGCTGGCTGACGTATATTGATATTGCTGGTGGCAATATATTTACACAGCCACGAAAAGCAGCTGCTCAGCTGAGCCTACTTTTAGCTTGTGCCCTACTAAAATGAATGCAAATCTAAAAGCACTACAACGGGCTGACTGAGAGACTTAAGATTCCTTCAACGTGGTGGTGTGCTGGGGAAGCAGCCCCAGCAGTGACATCCTGCAAAGCTGCTGCCAGGAGTTTGCAGCTCTTAGGGAACGCTCAGTGTCCCAGCAGCAGGGGGACAGCCAAGACCCTCTCTCATATCCATCACCTGCCCCATCCCTGCAGGGCTGGGAGAGAAGCACAGGATTCCAATATCACACACAGGTACCAACAGCAAGTTCCTAACACAGGTCTCAGCTCTTTGCTGAGCACATCCAGCTGCTCCTTGTGTTTGCTGCTACATGAAATCAAACCCAAAGGCAACAGCACTAAATATCACAACCCTGAGGCACTTTGCTGTTTAGCTCCTATTCAGACAGGCTTACAATTGCAGTCCTTTAATCTACCCAGTTTGTTCTCAGCCCTCAAGTAATTATTGATCCAAATTTTTACCTCACTTTTAATTGTTTCTGCAAAGCGTAGCCCACAAAGGCAAGGCAGCAAGCAAGTGTAAAGTATGATTATTTTTGGGAACACTGAGGGAATCTCAGATGTTTCTCCAGCTTATTTGGATGCAAAAACATTTTTCAGATGTTCAGAAACAGAAAAAAGAAATCCTGCCCAGACACATGTCTGCATGTATGAAAAACAGTGTAAGAAAAACAATGAAATGGCTTAGGTGCCTTATTTTTGTCCTAGGATATACAGAAGTAAGTGAACAGCACTCTTCTCAAGAAATCCATTGCAACTGCAGCAATCGGTGTGCTGTGCTGAGCAATTTTATGTTCAAGAATGTGGTGGGGTTTATTTTAATTTTTCTCTTAAGAAATTCAGGGCAACAAGAACTCAGAGCCTTCACAATATGAATGCTAAGTGTAAGTCTAATCTCCTACACACAGATGTAGATCAACAGTACTTGTTTAAATACTGATAAAAATTAGAACACAGTGAAGCCAAATGAACATAAATATTTCACGTAATATTTACTGGAAAGTTGCAATAGGGATTTTGTCTAATGAGTAAATACAGCATGAAGCTGTTGAGTCTTCCATCCCTGGGGTAAGATAATTTGAAACACATTTTTTCAGATCAAAAGCGTTATGTTGTCAAATATAAAAGCCCAATTTAGGCTGCATAATATTTAATTAAGAAAACAGCATTCCATACTGTGATTTATTTATTTTTTTAAGTCCAATGCCCCTTGAGTCATTTTATCTTCTTAACTTTAAGATCTGTACTGTGCGAGATCATGGGAAAGGCACAATCAACTTTATTTTCATTGCAAAAAAAAAAAAAAAAAAAAAA